>JAPUBX010001756.1:0-74792 GCA_028672205.1 Proteocephalus fallax | reverse complement strand
AGCGTGTCGTCTTGCTTTCTTTTGTTTAGGGCCATCGTTGACGCTGCGAGCGGTCCTCGTTCTCCAGCAAGTTACGCATTTGCTGTTTCAATTCACGCTACTCTTGATCCTCGTCGTCAATGAGTTTCTTGAGTGTAAGGGGGGGTCTTGTCACGGCGGCGACTGCTAGATGGCAAGGGTGAGCGGCAAAAATGCCAAACTCGACCAACCCCAGCGTTTGTAGGAGGGTTGCCAAGGAAGCTCTGACGACCGGGGGGAGATTTTGGGTGAACAGGTACCGAATGATAAATTCGCTGACGTCTTGGTTCACCGATAAGGCTTCCAGGCGCTGCAGCAGTTGTGAAGGTCTCTCGTCACCCAATTCCTCTTCATTAAAGAGGGCTAAATGAACTTTTTCTATTTTTTTACTCGCTTATTTAATTGTTATTAGTATTATTCCCTATCAATGTGTCCGGGGCACCACCTCCCCCCTCAATCTACACCCCGCCGCCCTCGATTTCGTCTCCGGAGGACGACCCTTCCACGTAATCAGCGAACCGTAATTGTTTGGTGGTTTTTCGCTTTTCTCGTCCAAGCAGTCCGTTAAAAACCGCGACGTCGTTGCGATGGAGCGTTTGATGTATACCATTTTCGACTTCGACGACCCCAATTACGAACGTGTTGTCTGCCTGCATAACCTAATTATTGGAAAGAAACACACTTTTCTTTACATATGAAAGATTGTTTGGGGCGCGTAATGCGTGGGGTTCTTGGAGATATTGCACGTTCGCGAAACAGTGTTCATTTACCTACCTCCGTGTAATTATGTGCGTACGTGGCAACGTTTGCTATTTTATGCATTATCCCTACTTACTGCATCGAGTTTATTTGGAGGAAATAACATTATACGCGATGAATGCAGTATCGACGCGTCAACTCTCGTTTGCACCACTTCGGCATTTTCCAGATGTGCTTTCTAATCCTTAAAAGATGGCATTCGTTAAAATTAGACACAAATGCCGATTTCCCGTAGACCATCGACCCATGCAAGCAGTTCATTTTATACTTAAGTATTTCAGTAGGCGGTGCCTACTCGAGTCTCAGGACCAGAAGAAGTCAGTGAATCCCCCAGGTTTGTGTCACACTTTGGGAACATGTCAGCATCTTCCATTTACTAAGGTTGCATTCAGGAATTAACTCGTCGAATCTTGGCTGCACATAGTGGTAGCTACGTAAATGCCGAACTCCCGTTTGGTCAGCCTAGAGCCAGGTCAAGTACCTACTGTTTTATTTACAAATCCGCGAAACTGCACCCTTCTTTCTCTCAAGTCGACAAGACTCCAACGGCATCCTCACTCAATCCACCACGTGAATCGACGGGAGACTTTCGCACATTACTGAACCCCACCTTTTTAACCGAAGATCTCTTGTATCCCATCTGATGCATCTGCAATTTTTATAGATCTATTAGTCTAAGTATCAATTAAGCGTGTGCAACTTACTCACGTTATTGCTTCCTGAGAACGCACAACAGCGAAAAACGAACCATATGTCGGTTACGTGTTGGCTTAGCGATTGTAGCTCAGGCGTTTTGCCCACGTGGAGATAGGAAACTTGCTCTCTACCTTAACATACCACCACCACCCTTCGTCCAATAGCCATTTCCACACAACTACAGCCTTCCTCCCCTCAAGTCGACAAGACTCCAACAGAACCCTTCATCCTTCAAACATACGGATTCGTGCAGTAGTTGGCCGCTGTAAGAAACGCCATATCATAACCCAAAGCTGCTTTACTATCCAATATCACGAATCTGCACTTATTATAGATCTTTTCGAATAACCATTTATGAAGTATACGTGATGTATAAGCCTTATGGCTGCCTGGGACACACTCGTTTTCACGACAACCCCCTGTGAAACGTCTAGCTTTCCGTAGGCCAGAATCCTTCAGCCGGAAGAGAGTGAAAGCCACCTCCCAATAAATAAACGAATCTTGGAGGCATTGGTCGAAGAAATTCATATTTTAATAAACCTGGATAGATGGGATGGTAAGAGTCATCTAATAAACAAAAATTCAGGATAGTCTCTTGGATGGAGAGCAAAGGAAGGCCACTGAAAAACGAGATCATTTAAAAAAACCCACGGGGAGTTAAAAAGTCACAACATAAGAGATCAGGAAAAATAAACAATAAGGGCAAGGGGTTTTAATACGGTTTTAGCTTACCCGAAGTCTCCTGGACCGGGAAACAAAGAAACAAGGGCAACAGCATTCACAGGACGACTCAACGAAAAATAAAGCCGAGGCATTTTGAGCTTGAGGCAAATTATGGAGCGGAGTGATTGCCGTAGTGTCAGAAACCGCTCTCAGGAAAAACGAAATGGAGATGCATTTTGATGCCTTTAGAAGTCTAAATTTTTCTGAGTTCCTCAGTGACGCCCACATTTGTCAAAAACTTTCAAGCACACAGAGAAGTTGGCGGTAGGCATAGGATGCGGGAGAGTGAAATTGCGTTTAAAGCCGACGTGAAGTCCATAATACCTCTTAAACGCCGATCGCAGAAGCATCGCGTAGACAGTTCGAGGTGGTTATCGGCCAATATAGAGATGAGATCCTTGCCAATAACTTTACAAGCACACAGAGGAGTTGACGATAGGCATATAATTAACAGTTTCTGCGGACCAATTGGCCGGTTTCGGAATAGGTGCTACAGCGACATCTCTCCATTTCGAAGGAAAAGAGTATTCCTATAGCGATTATTTGACGAGTTGAGTGACACAAACATAGATCTTGGGGCATGACAGCGACAAATTAAACCATCGAACCAGTTAATGACGGAGATTATAATCCCAAAATTGTTATTATGGGCGGTATTTTAGACTTTCTGAAAGCGAATGCAAGTTACATTGCATGATCTGATTCTGTGGCATTCTTTCAAGGGTAGCATCCTGTTTTAGGCAGAGAGTAAGTAACCTTGCGATATATTGACAAAACGCTCGGTCAGCCGTGTTTCGGCAACACAAGAGTCGAAGATTTAATTTCTGCATAACACTTGCTCGTGTGGAAGTTAAAAAACCGTCATTTAAACGTTATCCCATTGTCTCTCGCTGGCTAAATTCGTGTAACGGCTGTAGCCCCGAACAGAAGTAGTTTAGTTCTTTGAAACCCTTGTCATGCACTACGGACGATAGGAAGAGAATGCATGGCGACTAAGTACTATTGAAGGTATGCCCTTGTGCCCAAAGGTAGCTTTTTCCGATACGCGAACTCCACAATTGGAAGAGCGTCACAGAGAAACCTCAATAAGGAAAAACGCCATAAGAAGAAAAAATTAAGGGCAAAAAACAATCACAATTTTTAAAGCAGGTGGAGTTCCTAGATTTTGTCTCAGATTATAGGGTCGGCTTAGCAAGAAATGAAGTTGTATCGTGAATAAGACAATAGTAGTAGTAGGGCAAGGTTACATTTTAGAGATACAATGGTATAATACAAAAGGGTTACATCGATGCGATCATTAAGGAGACCGATTTGGTTCGAAGTCAAGATTTCTGTTTGCCGGTTGTTGAACGCAGATTTATCACATACACTGGTGCTGCTATCTAAAGCGATAAAATTTAATTGACAAATGATAATTAATATACTTTCTGCGAATTTGCCTCGGTATGAGGAATGTTGACTTTTAATATGTTTCTATTTCTCATTTAGTGAAACAAACGCTCAATGCAAAATGAGCAACCATCTGCACGGTAAAATTTTCGATATCGTTCGGATATAAATTTTGCCACACTGGCCTTTGTCCTTGCAACGGAATAACACAAGTGGCTAAACATATTTTACTGAGGTCTGACAATGTTTTGTCCCAGTTGGAATGAGATCTGGGAAAATGGGATTTGTTAATAGCAACCTGTATTCCGCCAGATAGAGTGTCCCCAAACGTCAGTTATCTCCATAAATAAGGCGACTTTAATCGGCGAGTTACCTTTACTAAGGATGGAAGATTGGTAGAAGGTACACGCATCATGTTAGTGCACTTACGAAAGAGGATATAATAAGGAAACCGATGGATGAAGACGTTGGAACACAATAGGAGCTTTGGGCGAAAATGGGATGTGTCCTTATCATGGGTAACTACCCAACTAGTGCATAGTGTAGGAGAAGGAAGGATGTCGCTGTAGGATGTGTGGAGGAGGTTGAGCGGCTGCGGATGATTGGGAGAGCGAAAGGCATCCTGTATGACGGGAAAAAGTGAGATGTCTCACTTCGAGTGAATCAGAGGGTCGTAAACACCATCAGATTGAACTACGTTCCATGGAAAGATAGAAAGGCAAGATGGCCGCCTCTTATCCTGTCATGACGTGCATTACAACAATAGAGATTAAATGGTTCGGCAAAATCAAAGTTCATTTTTACAAATATTCGAAATGCAAGCTCTATATGTAGAGGATAACTAGCGTAATTAATTCCAAATAAGGGTTTTAGTAACATTTTAAATACTTTAACATACCTTTGTTAGTTCTCATCTCGATTAAGAGTTTTGTTTTAATATCACCGGACTGAAGCGCGGACTTTTGGGGATCGTCGTTCACGCTATCGTGAGCTTTGCTACTCCGTTTGAATTCTCTGTTATAGTGAGGAAAATGGTGAAGCTAATCAAGCAGACGAACCACAATATCCTGCCTAGAAGGGCCGTTCCATCTAGAATGTCGACTAGTGAACGTCGACCGTCTCCCTCCCCGACCGTCATTAAGGACGACGACGAAACCCCGTCGAAGATGGACCAACTCTGCGAAGTCGTTTCCCAACTGGCAATTATGGTGTCAGCACTTCGGAAAGAGATACAGAAAAGGAACCAGCCATCAGTCATTCCTACCTCGGCTAAGGAACCAGAGCCGATGCCCGTTACCCCTGCTCTTGAACAAAGAATTCAAACGGAGTAGCAAAGCTCACGATAGCGTGAACGACGATCCCCAAAAGTCCGCGCTTCAGTCTGGTGATATTAAAACAAAACTCTTAATCGAGATGAGAACTAACAAAGGTATGTTAAAGTATTTAAAATGTTACTAAAACCCTTATTTGGAATTAATTACGCTAGTTATCCTCTACACTATGGATTTGCAAAGCATTGACACAAAAAGCGAAAGTATGTTTTCGTAATGTAATTTTAGCATTTAATGTTACTTGATTAAGAAATATTCCTTAAGTATGGAAGCGAAGTATTTAAAAATGAAATCGCAACAAAATCATGCGGATATGAATAATGATTGGGGACATTACACACATACATAAATTAGTATATATGTATGGTAATTGTGATTAAATGGTTCGGCTAATTTAGAACCCATTTAATTGAACCAATGGGAAACACCAGCAGTCGAGTTATGCTTTTCCAAAATAATAACCTTAGTTCTACATTTAATAAAGTAGAAAACACGGTAGAAATAAAATAAATGCAGTTATACAATTTTTATTTTTTACTGGATAAAGAAATCGTATTAAATATATCTCGTAAAACTTTAGTTGTTAGAAGACAGTGCTATTTTAGCCAAGACTATTAAATCTCATCCAGCATATAAAATAATCTTTTTTATCGAGTTGGCATCTTCAGTTGAAGGTGTCGGGTGATCTTTCGTTTTTAACGACACGGGAGACCGCTTTTTGCTCCCACTTCGTCGACATTGAGGCTTTAACATATCCTATAGAGACCAAACGCTTGTCAATTCGTTCATCTGTTTTAATTCGAAGACTTCGTGACCCAAAATCGAATGACACGATGCCAAAGACAAGGTCGGGAATGAATAATATTTTTTATAATTCAAACAATAGTGAGGGCCGAAAAGGCTTACAAGGCGCGATGCTTAACGCCCGCTGCAGGCGAGTCCTGTCTTGACACACGTGGGGCGTGTCGTGGTAAAAAGTGGCGGCCGGCCAAGGGTCGTCGATGTTGTCTTAATTTATCCACGTTAAGGTCACAGCATGCGGTATGGTGTGCGTTTGCCAATTGGGTGCCAGTATTTTAGATGTCATGCGTGGGACATAAATAAATCACCATTTTCGGTCGCTACACATCTACTTCCTTTAAACCTGAAAAGCCGGTGGCTCGTCGACTCTTTGGTGAAGGGTGAGGCATGCGAGAAATAACCGACAGTCTTTGCCTCCGTCGAACTCAGCGTAACGGTGAATTGTCATTTTAAGAAATGAAATAAAAAAATGATTTGTAAATGTTGATGGCTGAGAACATGTTTGAGAAACTTAAAATAAAGCAAACACTTTTTTCCGACGGAAAATAATTTGATCAATTCCGAGAATTCAACTCGCATTGATGGTCGACTCGATGTGTAATGACTTATTTAACGTCTTACAGGACCCGAGTAACGTCGTCTTCGTATCTGTTGAACGCATCGCAATTAAGAGACAGGCTTGTAGAGGTATAACAAGGAAGGAAAGTGAGGATGTTTCGTTGTCGACTATAATGTGTTGGCAAGGATTAGATAAACAAAAATAGAGCCAGTTTTTCGACTGTCCATCTGCACCAGTGGAGATAGAATGTTGTTGCGCAAAATAGTGTTGAAAGCCGATCTGAGGTAAACCATCACATTCTAATACTGAACATTATACACGAAAAATATAATTCCATTCGCAAATCGCTTCAGCATTGCGCGGGTCTCGTGCAGTCATGGGACCCTTTTTAATAAAATTAAAAAAAGCAGCAACGGAAAATTTGACGAAGCCATCAAAGGGTTATGTCATTGTTAAAGTGCGAGAGTTTTTGAACGCAGCATTAACCATCCTTGAAAACAAAATATATTTTGAATTCCATTTATCCGCTAGTCTTTTTATACACCCCCTTACGATCAATTAAAATATTTCATTGTAAGTACATTTCGCTCACAATCAAATGGACAAAAAATGATAAAAAGCTGCTTATGTTCGTTGCTTAACAAAAAAACCTGGCGCTTCTTTCGGAATTTCGTTCGCGGATTGCAATGCACGGATCTCGCTGTATCGATTGTAATCTTATAATAAGCATTCACATTAACCCGTCAAAATCATCTATTGGACCTGAAGATTGATTTTGGATTCAAGGCGTTTTTCTCGAAATGCCGTTAAAGCCATCTTAAAGAGCGCGATTCATACTTAAGTAGAAAGCTCTTTACTTTATTAAATAACTTACGAGGAACTAGGATATGCAGTCGAAGTTATCCGTGTGTCTTGTCATATCTAGTCAACGTATTTTGATATTTTTACTTGAATTAAAATCAAAATAGGTATTGTCAAATGTGTTAAACCTATGATCAGTTGTTTTTGTTATTTTTAATAGCTGGTTATTTCAATGTTGCTGGTATCAATTCTGATTCTGACAAGCAGTATTATTTGGTTTCATTGGTTGTATTATAATATGAAAACTTGCACATAAAATGCCAGAAAAATTGTTTTTTATGTCTTCCAGGTGGAATAGAATCTAGAAATATTTCCAAATTATACAAATTCCACTGCACGATATTTCGCAGTCTTCGTTGGTTCTAAGAAAACAGTTCTATTTTAGTGTGATAGTATTGTATATAGGGTAGAATAAACCCTGAATGGAGAATAGACGAATAGTCTGTAATACCGGTGTAACTCTTAAAGCCAACCGAGACCCTTGACGAATAGAACACGTGCAGCAACGATAATTCGTATTCAAAAGTGTAACGTACAATATACGTTAGTATAGTAAAACACAATTAATAGGTATAGTTAGCAATCACCACATCCACCTGGGTGCAGCAGCTTCGATGGCATGCGGTAGTTGACCGGAGATTTCAAACCCAAACGCTCCGAGCGCCGAGATAGAGCTTGCGAGCTTTGGTCTGGAATGGATGGAGTCGTATAAGCCGGATCAGGTGGATCAGAAGAATTGTAATGAATAACAGTCACGGCTGGTTCCGAAGGATGGGAATCCATAACGGGCATAGATGGTTCATCGAATCGGATTTGATCGACATGCCGACGATGACTTGATAAATCAGTGACATCAAGGATAGTAACCATACTATTTCCACTTCTTCCAAGAATAAGACCTCGAGACGGTCGAAAATCATTCCCTTTGAAAAAGGTAATGGCTCCCATAATTGAGCGTAATAGACTGCAATTCGACGGGGACTGCATTTCCACCAAAGAATTCAGTCTGTTCTTGTCTGGGTAAAAACCAGACTTATCAACAGTAAACCAGAGGCAATCCAAGCTTTGGACAGCAAATTTGCATTTCGACGGATTAACCGCCACATTGTACTCTACAAAGAGTCGGAATAGCTGGAGGAGTCTCTCGTCATGATCATGCCTGCTGACACAATTGTCATCTTGATAAACTTCATTACCATTAAGGCCATCCAATATGCCATTAATGCAATCCTGGAAAATAGCCGGGGCGACATTCAGCCCAGAAGGTAGAAAGTTGTACCTGAATAACCCAAAGGGTGTATTAATAACTGTCAGCAAACTGGATTCGTCATCCAGTTGACTCTGTAAGTAGGCATCTTTTGTATCAATTTTGGAGAAGACACTCGACCCGTTATAATCACCACATATCATGGGTGTACAACCGTCGGATTGTATTGGTGTCACAATGGGAGTGGTCCATTGTGAACAGCTCACTGGAGTCAGTATATTACGCTCCATCAATTTGACTTTGGGAATTATCAGTCCACCAGTCACTCTGGTGCACTTTTTGACCAGATCTTTGAACTCGGAATCAACTGCCGGTGATGAATTGAAATTCAGTTGAAACTTGAACTGCTTCATGACGGTCAAACCAATAATAGCTGGACCCGTCGCCGACACCAAGAATTTGCATAGGAATTTGGTGCCGTCTCGTATAATATTAATCATACAGAAGCCAAGGATTTTCAGTGAATGACCAGTGATACCAATAATCAACTGGTCGGTCTTCTGTATACGAGGACAAGGACAGAACTTCTTTAATGCATGCATAGGAATGAGTGATTCCACACTCCCAGTATCAACAATAAAGGACATCTTTTTGCCATGCGAATTCGTAAGTTCCTTGGAAATATGGCTACCACTCTGACTGCAAGAACTCATCAGAGCCATATCGGATATATTGTCGTCTGAATCGTTAGTAATCGCACAAACCTTGGATTTGCAGACCGACTTGATGTGGCCTATTTTGCCACAATTATAGCATTTCGCATCACGGAATTTACATTGCTGCCGTGAATGCAATTTGCCACACGAATGACAAGTATGCAATGAATTATCAGTTTTCGTTTTGCGATTTTTGAATATCGGCGTGTTTGGTCTCCTTGGGATATTTATGGAGTGAAACACTGGATCTGGAGTATGAGAAATATTGATAATATTCGAGACATCTTCGAATTGCATGCATATAGCACGAGCACTTTGGAATGTAGGATTTTTAAGCAATAGTAATTGTCTTTGGAGATTTGTATCATTGATGCCTGCAATTAAACGGTCGCGCAATTGCGTGTCTAACTGAGCTTCAAAGTTGCATTTTGCTGCCTGGGTCTGTAGTAGAAGTATGAAATCTCGAATTTTTTGGTCGGATTTTCGCATAATGGTATGGAATATGCTCCGTTCAGCAGCCTCAAAAGCTATAGGCTGAACATACTGAATAATAGCTTCCTGGATCTTGGCAAGTGACATTTTAATAGGAATATCCGGATAAACCAAGTTTTTCACCAGAGCATAAGCATCTTTTCCAATTGCATTCAGAAAATAAGCAGCTTTCTTATCTTCAGCGAGATTATCTTGGGTAAAAGCCCAAATTTCGAAACGCTCAATATAGTCTGACACTTCTCTTGAAGTTGCATTAACTGATAAGAATTCCAGGTTCATTTTTGACATAGTTGCGACGCCAAATGTGATAGTATTGTATATAGGGTAGAATAAACCCTGAATGGAGAATAGACGAATAGTCTGTAATACCGGTGTAACTCTTAAAGCCAACCGAGACCCTTGACGAATAGAACACGTGCAGCAACGATAATTCGTATTCAAAAGTGTAACGTACAATATACGTTAGTATAGTAAAACACAATTAATAGATATGAGTTAGCAATCACCACAATTAGCCAAGACTATTTAATCTCAACCAGCATACAAAATGCTCGTTTAATCGAGTTGGCGTCTTACCAGTGCAATGAAAAAAATGTATACAGATTCAGATACGATTGGTTTGCGCTTAACATCTGATGTATGCTCTCAGTACGACTTTCTTTCAAAATTCGTAGCAACCTTATCAATCTATCGTCGGTTGGAGGCACATAAAATATCTACAATCTCAGATGTCTCTTCGGCGAAATCGGCGAGTCGTCGGTTTCGGGTGATCGTTCGTTTCAACCGACTCGGGAGACCTCTAAATGCTGACTCTTCGTCACGTTTGAGGCTTTTACATATCCCATAGAGATAGCGACTACGCCAATATAGTCGCCGAGAAGGGCACAGGGACAGACCAAACTCCTAGTCAATGAGTTCATCTTCCTTTATTTTTACCTAAAGAGCTGGTAGCCCGTCGACTCTTTGGCGAAGGGTGAGGCATGCGGCGAAATTGCCCACCGTCTTTGCCTCCGTCGAACCCAGCGTTATGGTGAATTGTCATTTTGATAAATGATTTGTAAATGCTGATGACTGACAACATGTTTGGGAAACTTGCCTACGGAAAATAATTTGATAAATTCTGTAGACATCCATTCTTAGAATACAACTTGGCTATCACAGTTAATGTCTACCCGAGGTGTTATGACTTCATTAATGTCTTACTTGCACCGAGTAACGTCGTCTTCGTATCTGTTGAACGCATCGCTATTAAGAGACAGACCTTTGAAATTCGGAACTCTCCAAATGATGTTATCGTGCATCGAAGATGCCTAAGTACGAAGCAGGACGTCGTTTAATGCTTTAAACTTATTTCTTCAAATCGGGAATCATAGGTTGACGTTGTAAAATCGGCGTGAATAAATTGATGTCCTCAGATCAGACGACAAATACACGGAATTTCGTGTTTATAACTCATTTAATATGATCAATACAATGTCGCTCATCGACTTTAATGATTACGTGAAATAGAACGCATTTGGTACGGTGTGGAGCATATCTCTACGCAATTACCTGTCGTAAGATTGATGTAGTTTTTACTTGCGTTAATGTGTCATACGACAAGCGTCATTTAACTCTAGCAGATAAAAACCAACTCATATTGTCACATGAAAGGCCCCTACGTTAAATTGAATTACACGCGAAAGGCATCAGATCATCCAGGGGTCTCATGCAGTCACTCACGAGGTGTGACACGATTGACGTAGCTCACGAAATGTAGGAGGCAAATTCAACAAAAGTATAAATCAGACTTGTAGATCGTTCTCTCTACCGAATTCGGTTGCATAATACAACAGGAAATAAGAGGGTCACATTAACGTTCCCAATGAAAGCAAGCGGATCCGTCTGTTGCTTACATTTTTATTCTTTAGGTAGCCTCGCAAACGTTTATGTGAAGTCTAACTCCGACTACTTTGTTTTTTTTCGATAGTCAAGACAAAACCACGATATAATCAAGAACAGAATCGTCCGGCTTTCGGAAATAAATTAAATGATAACTACATGAGTTGCCTTTGTTTTATACAACCGCGCAAATTTGAATTTTGAAAATCGTTCTTGAGTTTGAGGATAGCCTTGCATGTTCGTAGACTGTGAAAGGCGTAGGCCGTGTTAAATATCTGCTTGAATCCTCAACGGTCGTCATGGGACCAATTGAATTGGGAGAAATCGGTGGATAAAAAGACTGCAGTCTAGGAGGCGATCCCAATTGGGATGGGGCAAATATTAAGAACAAGACAAAACCAGGAGTCGTATTTTGTGATTATTAGTTGGGCACAGAAACGGATAAAAATGACTCTCTGAAGGTTCCATTCAAGGCCGTTGTGTGTACTATCGATTTATATCACGATTTTGACGAAAAACGTAAATCTACTGGTTTCTGATTTCACAGCCGTATGTTTGAATAGGACTTACTGCGGAACGAAAGACACGGATCTTAGTCCAAAAGCTGATATCAGATCGGCCCAACAATCGGCTAGTTGACATCAGCTTAAATTCATTTATGGCGATGTCAACTCGTAGTTGGGCCTTTTTATTCGCTTGGAAATTCGGATTTCTCCAAATGAGGTTATTGTGAATCGAAGATGGCTCACTTAAGGCCTCCCTTGTTGTGAGATATTACTTTGATCGTGAATGCCTACTTTACAAAGATGTACCTAGTCGTCTTCGAAGACCCAATATCTTTCAAAATCAGAAACGTGCGACAGACCAAAGAGCCAGTTGAGGCGTATGGTCTACTTAGTTCACTTTCGTGAACTTGATGCAGTTGGTTCTTGTGTTCAGTGTTAAGTGGTATAAAAAACGATATTATGGTATTATGGGTCGCTAGAATTATATGGCAGTCAGATTTTCCAACGTAGAAGGACAAACGTCGAGTTGACGCATCTCAAAAGAACCTTAAATATCTCAGGGATCAATTTTATCATCACGATGTTGCACGTTTGACAATATATAATTCAGAGTAGCAATGGAAGCTTTAACTAATCTATTTATTACACATGAATGTAATTTTCTCCTCAACCATAGAGTGAAAGTCGCGCTGATCAACCAGTTCTGGAACAAATGGAAAATCCATAAGTAAATAATCCGTGCTTGAGTTCAGTTGACATTATTCAATAAAAGTATGTTATTAACGGTGTCTATGGCCACGATCCATTTTCCTTCAACATCTGGGGTTGCGTAAATGATGCAATTCCACAAATATTTGGTTAAATCTAATAAGCTATTCTTCATCAAACCCGAGCAGTTTTTAAATATATATTCTGCATTCGAATTTTTGCGAAGAATGCCCAAAACCAACTATATTGGTAAACCACGGATCCGCAATTATCGGTAGTTCAATAATTAGTCACCATAACAGTGTCGTTAAGCCGTCTCACTTTCGTTCATGATGTGCAAACGAAAATAAAATGTATAGCGAAGGAAAATGTATTATTTAAGAAATTGGAAAGTAGTTTTTCAAGTAGCTGATGTAGCCATTTTGTGCTAAAATTAAAATAAATTAAGAAAACAAGTTAGATATCTTCAATATTTCTATCCATTAGAAAACGCCCTTGTAATAATTCAATGCGTGGAATAGATTTTGAATTTAAATTATCTTTATGTCAAATAGTCTCAAATAATGCCTTTATTATTCTTGCCTTTTATTCTCCATAGAAAACCAATCACTCAAGGAAATTAAACTTACGGTAGTCAAGTTCACTACACCCTCTTACTTCTGTTGGAAATAAATACAAATTATACGATGTTCTCGCGTTCCTTAACCATGCAATGAAAAACTCACGGTGCATATCCCGCTAAATTATTAATAAATTTGCGTTAGAAGTAAAATTGGAAACCAAATTTCATGCTATATTTTTGCTTACCAGCTGAAGGCACTAATGAAATTGCAAAAGCAGTTAAATTATGATTCCAATTAATTTCGTTATATATTTTCTCTTAATTCGACTTACGTGTCCAATATATTTTTTCTGCATTTGTGGCTAAACGAAAATTGTTGACTCGTAAATTTGAACAAATATGTGAACATTATTACAATCTATAAAAAAACATACCATTTCCATCTAAATTGAAGGAAAACAACATAATGTTTGAATGTAAAACAGGCTAACATAAACCAACATACATTCCACCACTGCTGTAGAAGAGAATATATGGAAATCGAATTATTTTTGTCGTTTTTTATTAATCGATAATATTTGGAAGATCATACATACCAGCTGTCACTATAAAAACAATATTTATTACAATATTCGTTGTTAATTATGAATTATATTCAACGTATCAAATGCTCACCATAGAATTTTCCTATATCGTTAAAATGCATTACTTAACATTCGCACCATAAACATATAAATTGATATGTGAAAAACGTACGTAACGACGGGTGAAACAAATGTTACACAGCCACCGCTGCATGTGGAATATAAAATTAAGGAAAGAAGCGCAGGTTAAGTTGTGTTCTTCCTGACAAACAAGAAAATCAGAGATTAATTTAGGAACTAACCATCTAGCGTTTTCAATTATTGGACTAAATTAAAAATTCAGTATTATTTCTTGAAAGCATACAATGACTTACTGCGTTGGACAAGCATTAACGGAAGCAATTATAACACAAAGCGCTATCACGGCAAACATTTTATGAGAATGAGGACTGTGGTCTTAGGGACGCATTTAAATAGTGCTGAAGAGGACTGGTTGTGCAGCAGGCACGCGGTAGCAGATTGCCACATAAAAAAACGATATTTAATCTAATTTCAAATAAATTAACCGAATCTTTCTGTGCAATTTGCAAAACAGAAACTTAATATTCGTTACTTTTTTGGAGATAAATTGCATATTTCACATGTTTTGGATACTCCTTTGTTTTTTGACAAAACGAAAATACTAACGAACACAGCTTTCCGAATACCGCAAACACTTTATTGTTGACGCAAGTCTGTCTGAGACTTTTCTAAGGTGCAGATCGCGGTCTCGCGGGTTATTTTGTAAACCGGCATCGAATAATCAAAATCTGTCTTGCATTGATACTGCGGCTTTAATCGACTGATCGCTTGAAAACGGTTTTTAACCTTCAACTACTGCCCTCCGACAAAACCACCACTCATACACACCAAGCCCAAAGCATCGAGCTGGTAAACGCAGTTGCTATCCTGCAAATGCCCTACTTCCAGCTCTTGCGTCCTTCAATGTACGTTCGATTCGCAACAAAGGTTATGATTTTCACTCTTTACTAACAACTGTTTCCGTGAGAAACAGGGATTACATGCGTCGCAGATTAGTAACGGGGTTAGGATGGCAGGGTCGTTGAGGATGAACAGGGGTAACGGGCATCGGCTCTTGTTCAGGAGCAGGGTTAGGGATAACTGGCGATTCGTCTTTGTTCGACACCCAGTTCTGACGCTCCGCCTGAAGGTTCGCTATTACGATCGTCATTTCGCGGAGTTGGGCTGCCAGGGACTCCGTTTCGTCTTCTTCCGGATTGACACGCGAAGAAGGAACCGGTCGACGTCCAGTTGTTGACATTCTCGTTGGTACGGCCTTTTTGGCAGGAGCTTGTTGTTCGTACGATTCGCCCGAATTGACATGACCTCAATCAAAGAAGTTAATTAACGAGGGCTAACTGTGTCTCACGCGTCGATGCAAAAAGTCCCGGTTTCAACATGGCCTCGTCCGGTTAAAGTTAAATTATTAATCGAGACTAAAACAACAAGTTATTTATAATTAAATAAAAAAGGTTTTCTTCAACACCACTTTCCCCTAAGATGAGACCTTCCTTTTTTCCTCGCCGATCATTCTATTTCGGGGTCTTCCTCGTGGGGGGTTTCCTGGTCTCCCACGGCTTCGACCTTGCCGACGTTGACTGGTCCTGTAGTGGAAATGATACATTATATAGAATTGCTAAATCAACGTGTTCTATTCTGTTACTTGCTTGTTTAATTGTTATTAGTATTATTCCCTTTCAATGTGTCCGGAGCACCACCTCCCCCCTCAATCTACACCCCGCCGCCCTCGATTTCGTCTCCGGAGGACGACCCTTCCACGGAATCAGCGAACCGTAATTGTTTGGTGGTTTTTCGCTTTTCTCGTCCAAGCAGTTCGTTAAAAACCGTGACGTCGTTGCGATGGAGCGTTTGATGTATACCATTTTCGAATTCGACGACCTCAATTACGAACGTGGTGTCTGCCTGCACTTTTCTTAACATATGAAAGATTGTTTGGGGCGCGTAATGCGTTGGGTTCTTGGAGATATTACGCGTTCGGGAAACAGTGTTCATTTACCTACCTCCGTGTAATTTTGTGCGTACGTGGAAACGTTTTATGCATTATCTCTACTTACTGCATCGATTTTATTTGGAGGAAACAACATTATACGCGTCAACTGTCGTTTGAACCACTACGGGAGACTTTCGCACATTACTGAACCCCACCTTTTTAACCGAAGATCTCTTGTATCCCATCTGATGCATCTGCAATTTTTATAGATCTATTAGTCTACGCATCAATTAAGCGTGTGCAACTTGCTCACGTTATGTAGCTCAGGCGTTTTGCCCACGTTGAGATAGGAAACTACCTTAACAAACAAAAAATTCGATTTCCATATATTCTCTTCAACAGCGATGGTGGACAGTTTGTTTTTTATGTAAGCCTATTTTGCATTCAAACATTATGTTGTTTTCCTTCAATTTAGATTGGATTGGTATGTTTTGTTATAGATTGTAATAATGTTCACATATTTGTTTAAATTTAAGTGTCATAATTTTCGTTTAGAATAAACTACAGACAGGTTAGTCGAATTTACAGCAAATATATAATGAAATAAATAAGAATGATAATTGATCCGCTATTGCAATTCCAGAAATTAATTTAAGCAGATGTGAACAAGCCGATTGTTGGGCCGATCTGAGATCAGCCTTTGGACTAAGATCCGCGTCTTTTGTTCCGCAATCAGTCCTATTCTAACATACGGCTGTAAAACCAGAGACCAGGAGATCGGCGTTTTTCGTAAAATCGATAATAAGCACTACGTTCTTGAGGGGTATCTGTAGAAAGTCATGCCAAACTTATAATCACAAAAACACGACCCCTCGTTTTGTCTTGTTCTTAATATTTGCCCCCACGATTGGGATTGCCTCTTAGACTGCAGTCTTACAGCCTTCTGAGCAACCGTCTTTTTATTCACCGATTTCTCCGAATTCAATTGGTCGCAGGACGACAGTTGATTATTCAAGTAGACATTCAACACGGCCTACGTCTTCCACAATCGACGAACATGCAGGGCAATCCTCAAACTCGATTTCTAAAATTAACATTTGCGCGGTTGTATAAAACAAAGGCAACTCATAGAGTTATATTGAATTAATTTCCAAAAGGCACGCAATTCTTTTCCTGATTATATCGTGGTTTTGTCTTTACTATCGAGAAAGAAACCCATCAGTCGGAGTAAGACTTCACATAAACGTTTGCGAGGCAACCTAAAGAGAGAAAAATGTAAGCAACAGACGGATCCGCTTGCTTCCATGGGGAACGTTTATGTACCCCTCTAATTTCCTGTTGTATTATGCAACCCAATTTCGTAGAGAGAACTATCCACAAGTCTGATTTATACTTTTGTAAAATTTTCGGCCTTCATTTTGTGAACAACGTCAATCGTGCTACACCTCGTTAGTGCCTGCACGAGACCTCTGCATGATCTGATGCTTTTCGCATGTACTTAAATTTAACTAAGGGGCCTAAATCATGTGAGAAGGTGATTTTAATTGATATTGCTATGATATATTAAAATATTACCAATGTAACCAAATAATACTGTTTGTCAGAATCACAATTGACGACAGCAAAAATGTCGCCTCTTTAAATAGGTGGACAACATTTAGCAAAACAGTTTTTGATTTTAATTCAATAAAATATGCAGAATACGTTCACTTCGATATGACTAGACACACGGATAGCTTCGACTGCATATCCTTGTCAGTTATTTAATAAAGTAAAGAGCTTTCCACTAAAGGATGAATAGCGCTTTTTAAGATGGCTTAAACAGCATTTCGGGAAAAAAACGCTTTGTTCCAAAATCAATCTTCAGGTCTAATAGATAATGTTGACGGGGTTATGTAAATGTTTATTATAAGATTACAATCGATAAAGCCAGACCCGTGCATTGCAATCCGCGAACGCAATTCGGAAAGAGACGCTCGGTTTTTTAGTTAAGAAACGAAAATAAGCAGCTTCATATCATTTCTTTTCTTGTCTGCGAGCAAAATGTACTAAGAATTAAATATTTTAATTTGTCGTTAGGGGGTGTATAAAATGACTGGCGGATAAATGGAATTCAAAATATATTTTGTTTTCAAGGATGGTTAATGCTGCGTTCAAAAACGCTCGCACTTTAACAATGAAATAACCTTCAGGTATAATTGATTGCTTCGTCAAATTTTCCGTTGCTACGTCTTTTTTTATAAAAAAGGGTCCCATGATTGCACGAAACCCGTGCATTGTGGTCTGCCGCGCACATATAGATAAAATCAATACCAATGCTCAAGCGATTTGCAAATAGAATTATATTTATCGAGTATTATGCTCAGTATGAGAATATAATGGTTTACCTCAGATCGGCTTTCAACACTATTTTGCGCTACAACATTTTATCTCGACTGATGCAGATGGATAGTTGATAAACTGGCTTCATTTTTATTTCTCTAATCGTCGCCAACACATTAGAGTCGACAACGAAAAATCTTCTCTGAGCTTCTCTGTGTTATAAGGCACAGAACTTTCATCCTCCTGGTATACCTCAACAGGTCGGCTTAAACAGCATTTTGGGAAACAAACGCCTTGATCCAAAATCAATCTTCGGGTCTTATAGATAATTTAGACCACGTCATATGAATGTTAATTAGTTAAGAAACAAAAATAACGTTTTTGGAGATTAAATGTCATTTGCTTGGACACCAATGTCCCATGGTAGTTTCGTAGAAAAAATACTCTACCGATATAAGTCGACGTAGTAGTCATCATAAGAGTGGTATTGGGTTGATGAAGACTAGAAACACGTTCACCATTGAAATCAACTACAAACTAAGTGGATCAAAGAATTGTTGAAATATTTATAAAGGCGAATGTCCAAATTTTGCATACAAAATTTGTCTAACCCTGAACCCCTATAACGTGCATGAAAGCAATTTTATTGGAACAATAAATTAAAAACAACAGTAACGTAAAACACATAGAGTCGGGTTAAATAAAATGATTTAAGACTACTTTATGGGATACTTAAACGTCGCTTGGATGGCGTGAAATATTCATTCTGACTGAATTCGAAAGCAAGGCCCTATTTCCAACATTATTGTGTGATAAATAATAAAGGACATTATTTGATCAAACTTTTTCTTTTAATAAAAGAGGTATGGGCTTCAAATAGAATTCGCTTTGGGAATCAAAAGTTCTCTTGATACACGTAATTGTATGAGATTTATTTACCACGATTTCTTTATCCAGTAAAATATATAAAAATTATAAAACTGCATCAATTTAAATTTTACCGTTTTCTCTACTTTATTAAATGTGGAACTACGGTTATTATAATTGGAAAAGCATAACTCGACTGCTGGTGTTTCCCATTGGTTCAATTAAACGGGTTCTAAATTAGCCGAACCATTTAATCACAATTACCATACATATTTACTAATTTACGTATGAGTGTAATGTCACCAGTCATCATTCATGTCCGCACGATTTCTGAATGTTAGGCGAAAAGATGATGCTTAATTTGTTTCATTATGGATTTCAGATTGTGTGTACTACTATCTTGACAGTCTACCAACCCGCGTGAAACGAAAAAGACCACACGCAACCATATGCCTCGGTTCAAATTTTTTTATTTACCCATTTTTGCTCACCGTATTCTCCATCTAGGTAGTCACACCAATGTATATTGGGCGTCTTCGTTTAACTACCGTGTACTGTAGCCTAATTTTTGTTGATGAACTGTTTAGAACAACGAAACCCGACGACCTTTTGACAACATACACCGATCGGCGGGAAGCCGTCGTTCATGTCGACCGAGTAAACTCCAAGACCTCGATGCACTTAATGATGGTTTTATTCTCAACGGTGTCTCGCGTAGCATCTTTAATCCCACTACTGTTCTACATGCCGGCGATTGTCACTCAACTCGTCAATTAATCGCTATGGGAATGCTCTTTTCCTTCAGGATGGAGAGCTGTCGCTATCACATTTATTCCGAAACCGGCCAATTGGTCCGCAGAAACTGTTAATTATATGCCTATCGCCAACTCCTCTGTGTGGTTGAAAGTTATTGGCAATTTGCTTATAAACCAGCTGGAAGTAATTTTGACGCCATGATTGTGTTCCCGCACACCCCAACTGTCTACGTGATGCCGGTGCGATCGCCGTTTTAGGGGGCTTTCAACGCAATTTCACTCTCCCGCATCCTGTCTCAACTGTGTGAAAATGACGTTAAAGTATGGTTGATAAAAATGGGCTTCAATATTGTTCTCTAACCGACACCAACACGTAAAAGTCAGAAACGAAGCCGTCTACTCCTCGTTGCCCAATAACTGTCGTGTGCTGCAAGTCGCAATGGTATCACCTTTGATTTTCAACTATTATGCATCCTATGGCGTTAAAGTTATCAAATACGCGGACAACTTTACTTTATGCCTTGATTGCAATCCGAATGGAGATTTTTAGAAAACGCGGGCGTCACTGAGGAACTCAGAAAATGGTCTACTTGTGGTAAGCTAAAACCGTATTAAAGCCCCTTGCCCTAATTGTTTATATTTCCTGATCTCAAATTTTGTGACTGTTTAACTCCCCGTTGAGACCATCCTGTATTTTTGTTTATTAGATGACTCTTCCCATCCTATCTATCCACGTTTATTAAAATATAAATTTCTCCGACCAATGCCTCCAAGATTCGTTTTTTTGGGAGGTAGCTTTCACTCTCTTCCGGCTGAAGGATTCTGGCTTACGGAAAGTTACACCTTTCACGGTGGATTTTCGCGAAAACAGTGTGTTTTCCAGGCAGCTATAAGGCTTAAACATGTATATTTCATAAATGGTTAGAAGGAAAGATCTTTAATGAGTGCAGATTCGTGATATTGGATTGTAAAGTAGCTTTGGATTATGATATGGCGTTTCTTACAGCGGTAAACTACCCCGCGAATCCGTATGTTTGAAGGATAGATCGCTAAGCTAACACGTGGTCGACGGTAACCGACATATTGTTCGTCTTTCGCTGTCGTGCGTTCTCAGGTAGCCATTACGTGAGTACGTTGCACACGCTTAATTGACTAAAAGATCTATAGAAATTGCAGATTAATCGGATGGAATACAAGAGATCTTCGGTTAAAAGGGTGTGGTTCAGTACAGTGCGAAAGTCTCCCGTCGATCAACGTGGTGGATTGAGTGAGGATGCCTTTGGAGTCTTGTCTTGCACTGACCTTCTTCTGGTACTGAGACTCGAGGTGGCTTTTACTCTCTTCCGGCTGAAGGATTCTGGCCTACGGAAAGCTAGACGTTTCACAGGGGGTTGTCGTTAAAACGAGTGTGTCCAGGCAGCCATAAGGCTTATACATCACGTATACTTCATAAATGGTTATTCGAAAAGATCTATAATAACTTTAGATTCGTGATATTGGATGTTCAAGAAGCTTTGGATTATGATATGGCGTTTCTTACAGCGGCCAACTACCGCACGAATGCGTATGTTTGATGGTTCTCTTGCAGTCTCCACGTGGGCAAAACGCCTGAGCTACAATCGCTAAGCAAACACGTAACCGACCTATTGTTCGTCTTTCGCTGTTGTGCGTTCTCAGGGAGCCATAACGTGAACACGTTGCACGCTTTATTGCTAGTTAGACTAATAGATCTATAAAAATTGCCGATTAATCAGATCTTCGGTTAAAAAGGTGGGGTGCGAAAGCCGGTTCACGTGGTGGATTGAGTGAGGATGCTATTGGAGTCTTGTCGACTTGAGAGAAGGAAGGGTGCACTGACCTTCTGCTCCTGAGACTCGAGTCGGAACCGCCTACTGAAATACTTAAGTAACCAATGAACTGCTTGCATGGGGCGATGGTCTACGGGAAATGTGCTTTTGTGTCTAATTCAATGAAACTTGCAGCATGGCAAAATAAACCTTTTGTTCGATTTTGACCAGCTCAGATTGATGTAACTCACGACTTTGGGAAAGTCTTGGATAGACCTCCGTTCACAATAAAGTGTTTGCGGTATTCGGAAAGCTGTTTTCCTTAGTATTTTCGTTTTGTCAACAATAAATAGATGAAACTGGTGAATTTTAACAAGAGGTCGATGTATGTGAAAAAACGCCGATTACGACCAAAAAACAAAGGATTTTCTGAAAAATATGAAAATGCAATAATAAGAATAGTATTGACTGTACCACAGTCTCGAGGGTCAAAAGGACGCGTGAAGCTTTCACTGTCTAAGAAACAGCGTCAACCAGCTCGATGCTTCTATTTGATTTAAAAGCGAACTGGAATAATAGGATTCAACCAGACAGATGAGTTGGCGATTGGTGTTAACTTCACAGGTCCCGCGGAACCATTCGCTGGTTTCTGAATAAGTGTTATAGCGACATCTCTCCATGCAGAATGAAAGGAGCATTCTCCGAACGAATGTTTCACTTGCCCTGTGACAATTGGATAAATCTCGCGGTGACGGATTTTAAGAATTGTTGGAGGGAACCCTTCCGGACCAGGCGCTGTTGAAATAGAGGATTCGTTTTTTTTATCCTTTCCTTAAATTTTCGGTAGACCAACAACGATGCAGTGGTCAGACTGGGCTAAAGGTGCACGTTTACGACAAGCATGCAGAGAAAAATCTGACACAAATATGTCGTCAAGAAGATTTTTTTTTGGCGTGTTTTAAAATTTGCTATAATGTTAAAACCAAGTGTAACCAGCGTAGAATTAAAATCACCACCCATAAAAATAAAATAATCATCCATAATTGGAGAAATAAAAAGTATCACTGAATCACAGAACTTCGCTTTGTCTGCTCTGGTACCAGATGAGGGCATATACATTCAATGGAAATTACACCTTAGCAAATAAACCTTTTGTTCGATTTTAACCAGCTCAGATTTATACAACTCGCGACGCCACCCCCTATCCCTAGGGAATCATACAAAATATGATCCAGATTGATTTCCCGAAGCATTTTTCTTGTAGACAGACCACGCTGACTGGTTTAAACAGAGCAGTTGTTAGAAAACAGTTAAAATCATCAACTGTGTTGAGAATCGAACGTACACCAAAGAAAACGGAAAGAAGTCCATTGCGGTGCAACTCCGCGAACTGATTAAAGGAAAAGCAATTTTACTGGCAGAGCATCAGAACAGGATGCTGACCAAGGACCAGTCGTCGCTCATCCCTGCTACGGCTATGGAAAGAGTCCTTATGCCCGATATCCCCGTTCATTCCCAACGACCGTACGCTCCCGACCCCGTTTCTCTCTAACCATCCACGACAACTGTAATTCCACCTTCTCCTGACAGGTAACTTGAATTCTTTCATATTTAGACAACGCTGACAGGTTTAAACAGAGCAGTTGTTAGTAAAACGTGAAATTCATCAACTTTGTTGGGAATCGAACGTTCACCGAACCACACAAGAGCTAGAAATAAAATGATTAGTCGATGCCATTTTGATAAAGGAACTCGTGAGATTGAATCTTACGCTTTAGAAAAGTCTCAGATAGACTTGTGTCGACAATAAAGTATATGCGGTATTCGGTAAGCTGTTTTCGTGAGTATTTTCGTATTGTCAACAATAAATCAATGAAATTGGTGGGCTTTAACAAGAGTTCGATTTATGTTAAACGTGACGAAATAAAGCGACGATATAAAAACGGAGAATTTTCCAAAAAAATATTTTTATGTGAATTTGCAATAATAAGAATTATATTGACTTTAACAAAGTTACGAGGACCGAAAGGACGCGTGAAGCTTTCACTGGCCCATAAAATTGAGCTATATAAAAGTGTACGTAAAAAAGTAAGTTTCTACTAAAATACAGTTTTAAATTCAGTCGGCATAGCTAAATATGTGTGCACGGTCTACATCGGAACAGGTAGGAACGAAAATGCCTAATTCGATGATAGTTAAATGAAGACATGGAGGTTTACAATCCCTCAGCCGGTCGCTTCTAATCTTATTATGGCAGCCATCGAAAAACCAAATCATTTTTTTCAATAGCAGTTATCTTTTAGTGATTAAGTGGATCCCTTCGTCGTGAGGACACCATTTGCTAACGGCAATTCACGAACTGTTCACTTCCTCTCTTACTGTCTGTAGTCTTTCTCGATGTTAATATATTCCCAAAAAGACGTCTATGCCGTATAAATCTTGCACTAGGGAGAATTTAACGATCTGCAAAAAAATATTACCGCCAGAAAGATGCACAGAAAGATGCCTAATTCGACGATAGTGAAATGAAGTTATGGAGATTTTCAATCCCTCAGCAAGTCGCTTCTAATCGCTTCCCTGATGAAATCTTTAAGTAAATATAACTATTAAAACCACCTAGGAATAGAGGTAGGAAAACGCATTATGGCGGCCATAAAAATTCAATGTCCAAAAAAGAAATCAATTTCCAGTTATCTTTTAGTGATTCTGTGGATCCCTTCGTTGTGAAGTCGATGTGTAGTCGATTATACATGCACTCCATTAGAGACACCATTCGCGAATAGCATTTTATGAACTAGCCCTTGAGTGTGTTACTCTAATTCGGTGTTCATGCGACTTAGTGTGAGTCATCCATGGCTTCATTGATATCAGCATTATTCACCCTCCGTGGTTTTCCCAGCTATTGTCGGACGGTTTTTTTTAAATCATCACATTTTTTGTCACATTTTCGCAATGCTCTCCTTTGGAGACACAATTTTCTAACGGCAATTCACGAGCTCTTTACTTCTTACCTCTCTAACTGATCCCCACGCCGTTAATAACCTCCACTCCAGTCTTGTCTTTCGCAATGTAAATATATTCCCAAAAAGACGTCTATTCCGTATAAATCTCACACGAACGGATATGCATTCCGTATTTTTTAAGATTTGTAGTTTCTCAAGTAGAGGTAAGCTCGGAGACAATTTAACTGTGCGGTATTTATTACTGTTTTTATAATGCTGAACGGTTTGGTCTTCTTCACTTGAATAAAGCGATAACAATTATTATTATAAAATAAAGCAAAGAGAATCCGTGAGATTATTGACCTATCCGCTCCATGACATATTTGTTAGTGCGAAGTAAAACGAGAATGTAACAACTTGCAAAAAAATATTCCGCCCAAAATGGTTTTAAATATTACGCTTCTGTTTTGCATATCGCACAGAAAGATGCGGTATAATCATTCGAAATTGGATTAAATATCGTTTCGGTTTACTGTGCCGCTCTGTTACCACGTGCCTGTTACGCAACCAGTCCACTTCAGCACTATTTAAATACGTCCCTAGGACTACAGTCCTCATTCTCATAAAATGTTTGCCGTGATAGCGCTTTGTGTTATAATTGCTTCCGTAAACGCTTGTCCACCGTAAGTCATTGTATTCTATCGCGAAATAATACTGAATTTTTAATTTAGTCAACCAACTAGGCATCGATGGTTAGTTCCCAAATTAACTACATTTCTGATTTTCTTGTTTGTCAGGAAGAACACAACTTAACCTGCGCCTCTTTCTTTAATTTTATATTTCTCATGCAGCAGTACCTGTCGGCATTTTGATCATCCCGACGTAACTTCGTACGTTTTAAACATATCAATTTATATGTTTATGGAGACGAGGTAAAACAATGAATTTTAACAATGTAGGTATTACACCTGGTGAGCATTAGATGCGTTGAATACAATTCGTAATTAACAACGAATATTATAATAATTATTGTTTTTATAGCAACGCATGGTATTTTTGATTGACCAAATATTATGGCATTAATAAAAGTCGACAAAAATAATTCGATTTCCATATATTCTCTTCAGCAATAGCGATCGTGGAGAGTATGTTGGTTTATGAAAACCTATTTTGCATTCAAACATTATGTTGTTTTCTATTAATTTAGATGGAAATGGTATGCTTTTTTATAGATTGTAATAATGTCTACATGTTTTTCAAATTAACGAGTCGACAATTTCCGTTTAGCATAAACTGCAGAAGTAGTTTTGATCCCAAGTTAGTCGAATTAACAGCAAATATGTAACAAAATTCATACGAATAATAATTTATCTGCTATTGCAATTCCATTAGTTTGTTCAGATGGTAAGCAAAAATGTGTATGCATGTAATTTTGTTTTCCAATTTTACTTGTAACGCAAATTTATAAATAATTTAGCTCGCAATGCGACGTGAGTTTCTCATTACATGGTTAAGGAACGCGAGAACATCTTATAATTTATATTTATTTCCAGCGTGTGTAAAAGGGTGAACTGAACTTGATTACCGTAAGTTTAATGTTTTTGAGTGATTGGTTGTCTATGAAGAACATAAGGCAGGAATAATAACAGCATTATTTCAGACTATTTGACATAAAGATAATTCAAATTCGACACCTTCAAACGAAATTAAAGTAGCCCGCGTTTAATTCCACGAATGGAATTATTACAAGGGCATTTTGTAATGCATAGAAATATTCAAGATATCTAAATTTATTTTTATTTTAGCATAGAAAGGCTACAATAGTTACTTGAAAAACCTCTTCGTTTCCAAATTCTTAAACTATACATTTTCCTTCGCTATACATTGTATTTTTGTTTCGGGAAAATGGTAACATGTATATCATGAACGAAATTGAGAAGGCATTCCGACACTTTTATGGTGAATAACTAATAAACTACGACCCCTGGTTTTTTCTTGTTCTTAATATTTGCCCACACGATTGGGATTGCCTCCTAGACTGCAGTTCTTTTTCTCCCAATTCAATTGGTCCCATGACGACCGTTGGGGATTCAAGCAGATATTCAACACGGCCTACGTCGTCCACAATCGACGAACATGCAAGGCTATCCTCAAACTCCAGAACGATTCCTCGCGATTTTCCTCAAACTCGATTTCTAAAATTAAAATTTAATCGGTTGTATAAAACAAAGGAAACTCATTAAGTTATATTGAATTAATTTCCAAAAGGCACGCAATTCTTTTGCTGATTATATCGTGGTTTTGACTTTACTATCGAAAAAGAACAAATAAGTCGGAGTAAGACTTCACATAAACTTTTGCGAGGCCACCTTAAGAGCAACAGAGGGATCCGCTTGCTGTCATGGGGAACATTAATAAAACCCTCTAATTTCCTGTTATTACATGCAACCCAATTTCGTGAAGAGAAAACGATCCACAAACCTGATTTATACTTTTGCTAAATTTTCCGCCTTCATTTCGTGAACTACGTCAATCGTGCTACACTGCACGAGACCTCTGCATGATCTGATGCTTTTCGCATGTACTTAAATTTAACGTAGGGGCCTTAATCATGGGAGAAGGTGAGTTTAATTGATATTACTATAATATATTATAATATACCCAATGTGATCAAATAATACTGTTTGTCAGAATCAGAATTGACGCCAGCAAAAATGCCACAAACAGCTGTTAAAAATACGAAACACAGCTGATAATAGGTGGACGACATTTAACAGAACCTTTTTTATTTAAATTCAAGAAAACATGCAGAAGACGTTAACTTCGATATGACTAGACACACGGATGACTTTGACTGCATATCTTAGTCAGTTATTTTATAAAGTAAAGAGCATTCCAAATAAGGATTAATAGCGCTCTTTAAGATGGCTTAAAAAGCATTTCGAGAAACAAACGCCTTGATTCGAAATCAATCTGCAGGTCTAATAGTTAATGTTGACAGGGTTATGTGAATGTTTATGAAAAGATATCAATCGATAAAGCCAGAGCCGTGCATTGCATTTCGCGCACGCAGTTCTTAAAAAGACCTTGGGTTTTTAGTTTCCTCTTGGAGACAAATGCCCCATGCCAGTTTCGCAGAAAACAAACTCTACCGATATTAGTCGACGTATTAGTCATCATAACAATAGAATTTGGTTTATGAATACTATAAGCAAGTTCAGCATTGAAATCAACTACAAAGAAAGCGGATAAAAGAATTGGCAATATATTTATAAAAGGCGAATGTCCAAATTTTGCATATAAAACCCTTGAAGTATATACAATCTGTCTCAGCCTGAACCCCTGTAATGGGCATAAAAGGAATTTTATTGGAACAATATATTGTGAATACAACAGTTACGTAAAACCCATAGAGTCGGGTTGAATAAAATGATTTAAGACTACTTTATGGGATACTTAAACGTCGCTTGGATGGCGTGAAATATTCATTCTGACTGAATTCGAAAGCAAGGCCCTATTTCCAACATTATTGTGTGATAAATAATAAAGGACATTATTTGATCAAACTTTTTCTTTTAATAAAAGAGGTATGGGCTTCAAATAGAATTCGCTTTGGGAATCAAAAGTTCTCTTGATACACGTAATTGTATGAGATTTATTTACCACGATTTCTTTATCCAGTAAAATATATAAAAATTATAAAACTGCATCAATTTAAATTTTACCGTTTTCTCTACTTTATTAAATGTGGAACTACGGTTATTATAATTGAAAAGCATAACTCGACTGCTGGTGTTTCCCATTGGTTCAATTAAACGGGTTCTAAATTAGCCGAACCATTTAATCACAATTACCATACATATTTACTAATTTACGTATGAGTGTAATGTCACCAGTCATCATTCATGTCCGCACGATTTCTGAATGTTAGGCGAAGAGATGATGCTTTATTTGTTTCATTATGGATTTCAGTTTGTGTGTACTACTTACTTGACAGTCTACCAACCCGCGTGAAACGAAAAAGACCACACGCAACCATATGCCTCGGTTCAAAGTTTGTTATTTACCCATTTTTGCTCACCGTATTCTCCATCTAGGTAGTCACACCAATGTATATTGGGCGTCTTCGTTTAACTACCGTGTACTGTAGCCTAATTTTTGTTGATGAACTGTTTAGAACAACGAAACCCGACGACCTTTTGACAACATACACAGATCGGCGGGAAGCCGTCGTTCATGTCGACCGAGTAAACTCCAAGACCTCGATGCACTTAATGATGGTTTTATTCTCAACGGTGTCTCGCGTAGCATCTTTAATCCCACTACTGTTCTACATGCCGGCGATTGTCACTCAACTCGTCAATTAATCGCTATGGGAATGCTCTTTTCCTTCAGGATGGAGAGCTGTCGCTATCACATTTATTCCGAAACCGGCCAATTGGTCCGCAGAAACTGTTAATTATATGCCTATCGCCAACTCCTCTGTGTGGTTGAAAGTTATTGGCAATTTGCTTATAAACCAGCTGGAAGTAATTTTGACGCCATGATTGTGTTCCCGCACACCCCAACTGTCTACGTGATGCCGGTGCGATGGCCGTTTTAGGGGTAACGAAGCCTCCTCTTCCTCGTTGCCCAATAACTGTCGTGTGCTGCAAGTCGCAATGGTATCACCATTGATTTTCAACTATTATGCATCCTGTTGCGTTACAATCATCAAATACGCGGACAACTTTACTTTATGCCTTGCTTGCAATCTCAATGGAAATTTTCAAAAAACGCGGGCGTCACTGATGAACTCAGAAAAAGGTCTGCATCTGAAAGCATCAAAATTCATCTCCATTTCGTTTTTCCTGAGAGCGGTTTCTGACACTACGGCAGATCCAGGAGACTTCGGGTAAGCTAAATCCGTATTTAAACCCCTTGCCCTTATTGTTTATATTTCCTTATCTCAAATTTTGTGACTGTTTAACTCCCCGTTGTTGTGTTTTTTTAAATGATCTCGTATTTCAGTGACCTACCTGTGCTCTCCATTCTTAGATGACTCTTCCCATCCTATCTATCCACGTTTATTAAAATATAAATTTCTCCGACCAATGCCTCCAAGATTCGTTTTTTATTGGGAGGTGGCTTTCACTCTCTTCCGGCTGAAGGATTCTGGCTTACGGAAAGCTAGACGTTTCACAGGGGGTTGTCGTGAAAACGAGTGTCTGTCCCAGGCAGCCATAAGGCTTATACATCACGTATACTTCATAAATGGTTATTCGAAAAGATCTATAATAAGTGCAGATTCGTGATATTGGATAGTAAAGCAGCTTTGGGTTATGATATGGCGTTTCTTACAGCGGCCAACTACCGCACGAATCCGTATGTTTGAAGGATGAAGGGTTCTGTTGGAGTCTTGTCGACTTGAGGGGAGGAAGGCTGTAGTTGTGTGGAAATGGCTATTGGACGAAGGGTGGTGGTGGTATGTTAAGGTAGAGAGCAAGTTTCCTATCTCCACGTGGGCAAAACGCCTGAGCTAAAAGTAACACCTTTCGCGAAAACAGTGCGTGTCCCAGGCAGCCATAAGGCTTAAACATGTATATTTCAAAAATTATTAGAAGGAAAGATCTATAATAAGTGCAGATAGTAAAGGAGCTTTGGATTATGATATGGCGTTTCTTACAGCGGCCACGTACCGCACGAATGCGTATGTTTGATGGATGGTTCTCTTGGAAACTCCACGTGGGCAAAACGCCTGAGCTACAACCGTTAAGCCAACACGTAATCGATGGTAACTGACGTTCTCAGGAAGCCATAACGTGAACACGTTGCACGCTTTATTGCTAGTTAGACTAATAGATCTTTAAAAATTGCAGATTAATCAGATCGGATATAAGAGATCTTCGGTCAAAAAGGTGTGGTTCAGTACTGTGCGAAAGTCTCCCATCGGTTCACGTGGTGGATTGAGTGAGGATGCCATTGGAGTCTTGTCGACTTGAGAGAAGGAAGGGTGCACTGACCTTCTTCTGGTCCTGAGACTCGAGTCGGCACCGCCTGCTGAAATACTTAAGTAACCAAAGGACTGCTTGCATGGGTCGATGGTATACGGGAAATGTGCATTTGTGTCTAATTCAATAAAACTTGCAGCATGGTAAAATAATTTTTTTGTTAGAATTTGACCAGCTCAAATTGATGTTACTCGCACTCTGTCCTCACGGAAGCATACAAAATTATATGGTATAAATATGTGATCCAGATATATTTCACGACGAAATGTTTCTCGTGATGTATTTGCAGGATAGCATTGTTTTCCTCTAGATTATGTTCCAACCTAAGGCTCGCAGTGTGAAGAAGATCCTGCCCAGAAGGGCCGTTTCATCCAGAATGTCGACTAGTGAACGTCGACCGTCTCCCTCCCCGACCGTCAATAAGGACGATGACAAAACCCTGTCAGCGGTGGACCAACTCCGCGAAGTAGTTTACCAAATGGCGATTTCTCTGTCTACGCTTGAGAACACGATGACGAACAAAGAAGATTCGCCGATGCCCGTTACCTCGACTGCACTCTCTTTCTTCCATCATTTGATTCAAACGTATTCAATTAAACTCACATTCTCCGGTGATTTAGGCACCTACGTCAAATTGAAGTAGATGCGAAAGGCATCGGATCATCCAGAGGTCTCGCAAACGTTTATATGAAGTCTAACTCCGAGGACTGCATTTTTTCTGGATAGACACGACAAAACAATGATATAATCAAAAACAAAATCGTGCGCCTTTCGGAAATGAATTAAATGTAACTCAATGAGTTGTATTTGTTTTATAAAAGCGCGCAAATTTTAATTTTGAAAATCGTTCTGGAGTTTGAGGATAGCCCTGCATGTTCGTAGACTGTGAAAGGCGAAGGCCGTGTTAAATATCTGTCTGAAACCCCAACAGTCGTCATGGGACCAATTGAATTGGGAGAAAAAGGACTGCAGTCTAGGAGGCAATCCCAATCGTGGGGGCTAATATTAAGAACAAGATAAAACCAGGGTACCTTGTTTGTGATTATAAGTTGGGCATAGAAACGGATAAAAATGACTCTCTGAAGGTTCCACTTCAAGGCCGTTGTGTTGACTATCGATTTATATTACGATTTTGACGAAAAACGCCAATCTCCTGGTGTCTGGTTTCACAGTCGTATGTTAGAATAGTACTGATTGCAGAACGAAAGACACGGCTCTTATTCCACAGGCTAATCTCAAATTAGCCCAAAAATCAGCTAGTTTACATCTGTTTAGTCTTACTTCATGTTTGCTGGCTATGAGAATATCTTCGATACAAGTAAAACAAAAGTCGAAAATTCGATTAATGTGAATAGTGGCTCATAGGGAAAATGCAATGTAAATTCTTTCTGAGACCTAAGGTAACTAATTTATGGCTTGCCGGAGTTGTTGAGAATCCTCATTCATCGTGCATGCATGGGATAAAGTCTGGTCGTCGACGTATTTGACTTTTGCAACGTCATTCGGGGAGCGAAGGTTCGACGCGTAATATTTTAAAAGGAAGGCAGAAAAACCGCGACCGTTATTGGTTTAGGATGAGGAGGTTTCGTTCTTTACTTGATTATGAGGCCAATTTATCTGCAATTCTTCCACGAAATTTGCACGCAAACATAATTAAATTCCAAATTAAGGAACCCCGACGTTTAAAATGGGAGCCCAGCACATTCACTCATTTACGTATCTGGTGTCATTTCCAACTATTTGACTTCTTCTATTTGCTATTCAACCATTTAAAGGGCCGTTTTACGATAACCCGACACTTCAAGGCTAGTTAGGTCGCCATATTAATCATCAGTACTGTCGCACAGGAGACAGTGATTTGTGCGCGTTCAACCAAATTGGTATAAATTATTAAAATTTGTGGTCAAATAATAATTGAAGAAAATGCCCAGCCTTGTTTAGTAGCCGCGGTGATAGAACGCGGTCTTTTCCAACTCCAGCGTTCAAGAGATACTCGTCCGAGTCTTCGTCTGTACGATTAGAATATGGATAAAAAATTACAGATATCTAATTCCTTAATTAATTAATCTAATCATTTCAGCATCAATGGGCACTGATTGCTATATTGCAAAGCTGCAACGTTTCCAGTGGCCAAATACAAACATTTTGATCATTTTATTGTTTAGTAAATTGGAAACTAAAACTTTATCAACGATTGTAAGGCGTCTTAAGAACCGCTAAACAGTGGTTTTCCACTCTCGGAAATTGCAGATCCGTGCGTGGTTTATGGAAAAACGGCTTCAAAAGCCAACGAAGGATTAACATCTTGTTATCGAGAATTAAAGTTGGGAATATATAGAAAACGGTTTTGGTTCGATAGAGCAAAAATCCAACTGTGAAAATCGTACACCGAAGCACGCAAAATCTAGAAGTGATGTATTTGCAGAATAGCAACTGCAAACAGCATTGTGACAACAGGCTCGATGCTTAGGCGTCGTGTGAAAGAGTTGTAGTTCGATTAAAGCAGTAGTTGTAGACAAAAAACCGTTGCCAAGCGGTCGGTCGATAAAAGCCGCGGTATAAATGCAAGAAATAAAATTATTATTAGATGCCGTTTTATTAAAAAACCCGTGAAATTTCGATTCGCACTTTAAACAAGTCTCCGATAGACTTGTGTCGACAATAAAGTAGTTGCGGTATTCGGTAAGCTGTTTTCGTGAGAATTTTCGTATTGTCAACAATAAATCCATGAAATTGGTGAGCTTAAACAATAGTATGATTTATGTTACAAGTGACACAATTAAAGGCCAATTATGATCTAAAAAAAGCATTTTCCAAACAAATATAAATATGAATTTGCAATACTAAGAAAAATATTGACTTTAACAAAGTCACGAGGACTGAAAGGACGCGTGAAGCATTCACTGTCACATAAAATTGAGCAATATAAAAGTGTACGTAAAAAAAGCAAGTTTCTACAAAAATATAGTTTTTAAGAATAGGTCGGCATAGCTAAATAAGTGTGCACGGTCTACATCGGAACAGGTAGGAACGAAAATGCCTTATTCGACGATAGTTAAATGAAGACATGAGGTTTTCAATCCCTCAGCCGGTCTCTTCTAATCTTATTATGGCAGCCATCGAAATTTTATGTCTAAAAACGAAATCATTTTATTGAATAGCCAGTTATCTTTTAGTTATTTAGTGGATCCCTACGTTGTGAAGACACAATTTGCTAACGGCAATTCACGAACTGTTCACTTCCTACCTCTCTTACTGTCTCTAGTCTGTCTCGATGTTAATATACTCCCAAAAAGACGTCTATGCCGCATAAATCTTGCACTTACGAGCATGTAACGATCTGCAAAAAAAATGTTTACGCCAAAAAGGTCGAATATTACGTTTCTGTTTTGCATATTGCACAGAAAGATGCCTAATTCGACGATAGTGAAATGAAGATATGGAGGTTTTCAATCCCTCAGCAAGTCGCTTCTAAAGTAAATATAACTTATACAGGCACCTAGGAATAGAGGTTTGAAAACGCATTATGGCAGCCATAAAAATTCAATGTCCAAAAAAGAAATCAATTGCCAGTTATCTTTTAGTGATTCTGTGGATCCCTTCGTTGTGAAGTCGATGTGTAGTCGATTATCTATGCACTCAATTAGAGAAACCATTCCTGAATGACATTTTACGAACTAGTACTTGACTGTGTTACTCAAGTTCGGTGTTCATGCGACTTAGTGTGAGCCATCCATGGCTTTCTTTGATGTCAGCATTATTCACCCTCCATTATTTTCCAAGCTTTTGTCGGACAGTTTTTTAAATAATCACATTTTTGTCACATTTTCGAAATGCCCTCCTTTGGAGACACAATTTTCGAACGACAATTACACTCTTACCTCTCTAACTGAACCCCACGCCGCAGTCTTTTCATTCGCAATGTTAATATATTCCAAAACAGACTTCTATGCCGAAGAAATATCGCACGAACTGTTTTTATAATGCTGAAAGGTGTGGTCTTCGTCAAGCGAATAAAGCGATAACTATTATTGACGGACCTATCCACAACATGACATATTTGTTGCTGGGAAGTAAAACGAGAATGTAACGACTTGCAACAATATTTTCCGCCAAAAAAGGTTTTGGATATTAAGTTTCTGTTTTTCATTGTTGTTCGTAAGTTATTCGAAATTGGATTAAATATCGTTTTGTTTTAATGTGACACTCTGTTACCGCGTGCCTGTTGCACAACCAGTCCTCTTCAGCACTATTTAAATGCGTCCCTAAGACCACAGTCCTCATTCTCATAAAATGTTTTCCGTGATAGCACTTTTTGTTATAATTGCTTCCGTCAACGCTTGTCTACCGTAAGTCATTGTATTCTATCGCGAAATAATACTGAATTTTTAATTTAGTTCACAAAGTAGACATCAATGGTGAGTTCCCAAATTAACTGCATTTCTGATTTTCTTGTTTTTCTTGGAAGAACACAACTTAACCTTAACCTCTTTCTTTAATTTGATATTTCTCTTCAGCGATGGCTGTGTCAGATTTGGTCCACTCGGATTAACTGACGTACGTTTTTAACATATCAATTTATATGTTTACGGTGCAAATTTTAAGCAATGCATTTTAACGATGTAGGCATTATGAATGGTGAGCGTTAGATGCGCTGAATACAATTCATAATTAACAACGAATATTGTAAAAAATATATTGTTTTTCTAGTACAACATGGTATTTATGATTTACCAAATATTATGGCATTAATAAAAGTCTACAAAAATAATTCAATTTCCATATTTTCTCTTGAATAAATAATAATTGTAGTGAAAGCACCGGTTCTCGAAAGTATGTCGGTTTATGAAATTCCTATTTTGCATTCAAACATTATGTTGTTTTCCTTCAATTTAGATTCAAATGGTATGCTTAGTTATAGATGGTAATAATGTTCACATGTTTTTTTCAAATTTACGAGTCAACAATTTTCGTTTAGCAAAGCTTGCACCAAGTCAGAGTAAGTCGAATTAGCGGAAAATATATGACGAAATTAATAGGAATAATAATTGATCTGCTATTGCCATTTCATTAGTAAGTGGACATGGTAAGGAAAAAAATAACAGAACATTTGGTTTCCAATTTTACTTGTAACGCAAATTTATAAATAATTTAGCGAGTATTGCACCGTGAGTTTCTCATTGCATGGTTAAGGAACGCGAGAAAATCGTATAAATTATATTTATTTCCAGCTGCAGTAAGAGGGTGTAGTGAACTTGACTACAGTAAGTTAAATTTTCTTGAGTGGTTGGTTGCCTATGAAGAAAATCGGGCAGGAATACTTATTTGAGACTATTTGACACAATTTAGATAATTTAAATCCAGTACCTTCAAAATCGATTAAAGTTGTGTGCTTTTAATTCCACGATACATTACAGATGTCTAAATTTCTTTCATTATTTATTTTTTTAGCATAAAAAGGCTACATAATCTACTTGAAAAACGACTTCGTTTCCAATTTCCTAAATAATACATTTTCGATCGCTATTCATTTTATTTTTGTTTCGGGAAAATGTTAACGTGTACATCATGAACGAAAGTGAGACGGCCAAATACTAATATCGTTGTCTTCAGGCATTCTGCGCAAATATTCTAATACGGAATATTCATCAAATCGGCTCGAGTAGATGAAGAATGGTGTGATAGTATTGTATATAGGGTAGAATAAACCCTGAATGGAGAATAGACGAATAGTCTGTAATACCGGTGTAACTCTTAAAGCCAACCGAGACCCTTGACGAATAGAACACGTGCAGCAACGATTATTCGTATTCAAAAGTGTAACGTACGATATACGTTAATATAGTAAAACACAATTAATAATAAGAGTTAGCAATCACCACATCCACCTGGGTGCAGCAGCTTCGATGGCATGCGGTAGTTGACCGGCGATTTCAAACCCAAACGCTCCGAGCGCCGAGGTAGAACTTGCGAGCTTTGGTCTGGAACGGATGGAGTCGTATTAGCCGGATCAGCTGGTTCAGACGAATGGAAATCAGTAGCGGGCACGTCTGGTTCAGAAGGATGGGAATCGATGACGGGCATAGCTGGTTCGTCGAATCGGATTTGATCGACATGCCGACGATGACTTGATAAATCAGTGACGTCGAGGATGGTAACCATACGATTCCCACTTCTTCCAAGAATAAGACCTCGAGATGGTCGAAAATCATTCCCTTTGAAAAAGGTTACTTCTCCCGATTTAAGGCATTGGAACGATGTATTGAGTTTGCGCCCCTTGAATAACACAACCGGACTTTTACCAGTGGTAGCTTGATCAGCATTACGGTACTGCATTAGGAAATTGTCGATAGACCGATCTAAATCTGTAAATGTACTTGGTTTTATCGATGATATCGCCGCCTTCAGGGTCTTGACAAAGTTCTCTGCTAAGCCATTCGACCGAGAATGCCTGGGAGCCGTGAGCAAATGCCGGCATCCGAGACCTTTGACCCAAGTTACCAAATGGTCGGCGGTGAAATGTGTACCATTGTCCGTAACCAAAACGAGCGGAATGCCTTCACGGCTGAATAACTTCCGAAACACCGCTTTGGTGAAGTCAGCATTGGCACTGGTCGTCAGAAATACTTCAGGCCAACGTGAAAATGAATCGATCACAACAAGAGCATAGTATTTGCCGAGAAATGGTCCACAATAATCAGCATGTATTCGTTGCCATGGCTCACAGGACCCTGGCCATGGAGACCATTTAGAAGGCCTTGAGGGCAACTTGTGCAAGCATCCATCACACCGGGCAGCCGTTCGCCGGATATCGGCTTCAAGTTCCGGCCACCAACATGAATTTCTTGCCAATGACTTCATTTTATCAACACCAAGATGACCGGAGTGCAGATCGTCAAGAACAGGTTTGCGCAGCACTGGTGGTACCACAATACGGTCTTGATAACAAAGTAGACCTTCTGGAGTGGAACCCAAATCGTCCCTCCGAGAGTAGAATTGTGGGAACTTCTTTTTATCAGCATTATTCCAGCCCTTTCTGAGTGCCGTTAGAATTCTCTTAAATGCCAATCGCGTCTCGGAGATGAGATCATCGCGACTCACAGGCAGTGGTTGCAGCAGGAGAGAAGAGCCTTCCGTAATCTCCTCTGTAGTGGCAGTTCTGGATAAGTAATCGACATGCTGGATATGTTTGGCAGGCCGATGAACCACGTCATAAGTATAGGCGCTCAAAGCGAGACGCCACCGTTGCACCATAGCTGCAGAAGCCTTTGACAATGAATGACTTGGATTGTAAATGAATTTCAAAGGTTCATGGTCAGACACAATCGTGAATTGTCTGCCGAATAAGTATTTATGCAACCGCATCACAGCCCAGAAAACCGCCAAGGCTTCGCGATGCGTTTGGGCGTATCCACGTTCAGCTGTGGACAACCGCCGTGATATGCAGACAACAGGTCGGCCCTCTTGCTCCAACACGGCAGCTATACCGGAGGGCGACGCATCAGTTATCAGTGTTGAATGTAATCTTGGTGCAAACGGTTGTAGGATAGCTTCTGAATTCAAAAAGGCGAGCAACTTCCGTAAAGTCTGCTCATGCATAGAATTCCATTGGAAGGTTGGCGCATTCTGAAGCTCGAATAAGCAATCAGCGATACCAGCAAAATTCGGTATAAATCGCGAATAGTTTTGAATGGCTCCCATAATAGAGCGTAATTGGCTGCAATTCGACGGGGACTGCATTTCGACCAAAGAATTCAGTCTTTTCTTGTCTGGGTAAAAACCAGACTTATCAACAGTAAATCCAAGGCAGTCAAACCTTTGGACAGCAAATTTGCATTATAACGGATTGAGTGTCATCCTGCTCGCGACGCCAAATGTGATAGTATTGTATATAGGGTAGAATAAACCCTGAATGGAGAATAGACGAATAGTCTGTAATACCGGTGTAACTCTTAAAGCCAACCGAGACCCTTGACGAATAGAACACGTGCAGCAACGATTATTCGTATTCAAAAGTGTAACGTACGATATACGTTAATATAGTAAAACACAATTAATAATAAGAGTTAGCAGTCACCACAAATGGCTAATCAGATTAAACAAAGATTTGTGGAATTTTATCATTTACGCCACCCCAAACTGTTGAAGGAAAATGGATCGTGACCATGGACACCGTTAATTACACACTTTCAGTCATCTCCGATGCTTCCATTGAATAATGTTAACCGACCTCCAGGACGAATTTTCCATTTGTCCAAGAGCTGGTTGATCAGCGCGACTTAACTCTAAGGTTGAGGAGAAAATGATATGCATGTGTAATAAATAGATTAGTTAAAGTTTTCAGTGCTTCTCTGAATTATATGTTGTCAGACTTGCAACATCTTGATGATACAATTGAGCTCTGATCGATTTTAGGTTCTTTAAAGATGCCACGTTTGTCCTTCCACGTTGGTAAATGGGACAACCATATAATTCTAGCGACCCATAAGATCAAAATATCCTTTTTTATACCACTTAACACTGAGCACAAGTACTAACTGAATCAAGGGCCAGAAATGAATCGAAGGAGATGAAAACAAAACGAATTTTGGGCCGATCTGAGATAAGCCTTTGGACTAAGATCCGTGTCTTTCGTTCCGCAATCAGTCTTATTCTAATGTAAAACAGTGAAACCAGAGACGAGGAGATTGACGTTTTTTGTCAAATCGTGATATAAATCGATAGTTAACACAACGGCCTTGAATGGAACCTTCAAAGAGTCATTTTTATCCGTTTCTGTGCCCGACTAATAATCACAAAAAAAACGACCACTGGTTTTGCCCTTAAAACTGCACACAAGTGCCAACAGCATCAAGTTCACGAAAGTGGCCTACATTGCCACCGTCTATTGATCCACTGATTTCTCCTAATTCAACTGGTCGTATGGAGGGCGATCCTCCAACTCCAGAACGATTTTCTAAATTTTAAATTTCTGCGGCTGCATAAAACACGGGCAACTCATTGAGTTACATTTAATTAATTTCCTAAAATCGCGCGATTTTGAGCTTGATTATATCGTGGTTTTGACTTGACTATCGAGAAAGAACACAGTGAGACTTCAACTAAACGTCTGCGAGTCTACATTAAGCGAGAAAAATGTAAGTAACAGACGGATCCGCTTGCTTTCATGGGGAACATTAATAATACCCTCTAATTTCCAGTTGTATTAAGACAACGAAACATCTTCCCTTTCCTTCCCTGTTATACCTCTACAGGTCTGTCTCTTAATGGCGATGCTTTCACCAAATACAAAGACAACGTTACTCGGTGCCTGTAAGACGTTTAAGAAGTCATAACACCTCGGGTAGACCATGACTGCGATAGCCGAGTTGTATTCTCGGAATATATTTCTACAGAATTAATAAAATTATTTTCCGTCCGCAAAAACTGTTTGCTTTATGTTAGGTTTCTCAAACATGTTCTCAGCCATCAGCATTTACAAATCATTTATTAAATTTCATTTCTCAAAATGACAATTCACCGTTACGCTGGGTTCGACGGAGGCAAAAACGGTGGGCGATTTCGCCGCATGCCTCACCCTTCACCAAAGAGTCGACGAGCTACCGGCTCTTTAGGTAAAAAGGAGGTAGATGAACTAATTGACTAGGAGTTTGGTCTGTCCCTGTGCCCTTCTCGGCGACTATATTTACGTAGTCGCTATCAATAATACCAAATAATACTGTGTGTCACAATCAGAATTGATACCAGCGAAATTGAAACAACCAGCTGTTAAAAATAACAAAAACAATTGATCACAGGTTTAACACATTTAACACAACCTATTTTGATTTTAATTCAAGAAAATATACAAAATACGTTGACTAGATATGACAAGACACACGGATGACTTCGACTGCATATCCTAGTTCCTCGTACGTTATTTTATAAAGTAAAGAGCTTTCCACTTAAGGATGAATAGCGCTTTTTAAGATGGCTTAAAAAGTATTTCGGGACAAAACGCCTGGATCCAAAATCAATCTTCAGGTCCAATAGATGATTTTGACGGTTTTATGTGAAAGTTTATTATAAGATTACAATTGATACAGCGAGACCCGTGCAGTGCATTCGGCGAACGAAGTTCGGAAAGAGGTGCTAGGTCTTTCAGTTAAGAAACGAAAATAAGCAGCTTTATTTCATTTCTTGTCCGTTTGATTGTGAGCGAAAATGACATATTTAAATTTGTCGTTAGAGGGTGTATAAAATGACTGGCGGATAAATGGAATTCAAAATATATTTTGTTTTCAAGGATGGTTAATGCTGCGTTCAAAAACGCTCGCACTTTAACAATGAAATAACCTTCAGGTATAATTGATTGCTTCGTTAAATTTTCCGTTGCTTTTTTTATTAAAAAGGGTCCCGTTGCTGCTTCTGTTTTTTTACCGCCCATGATTGCACGAGACCCATCCATAGTTGTCTGCGACGCACATATAGATAAAATGAATAGCAATGCTGAAGCGATTTGCGAATGGAATTATATTTATCGAGTATAATGCTCAATATGAGAATGTGATGGTTAACCTCAGATTGGCTTTCAACACTATTTTGTACTACAACATCGTATCTCGACTGATGAAGATGGATAGTCGATAAACTGGCTTCATTTTTATTTATCTAATCGTCGCGAACACATTAGAGTAGACAACGAAAAATCTTCTCTGTGTTATAAGGCACAGAACTTTCCTTCCCTGTTATACCTCAACAGGTCGGCTTAAACAGCATTTCGGGAAACAAACGCCTTGATCCAAAATCAATCTTCAGGTCTAATAGATAATTTTGACCACGTCATATGAATGTTTATTAGTTAAGAAACGAAAATAAAGTTTTTGGAGATTAAATGTCATTTGCTTGGACACCAATGTCCCATGGTAGTTTCGTAGAAAGAAATACTCTACCGATATAAGTCGACGTAGTAGTCATCATAAGAATGGTATTGGGTTGATGAAGACTTGAAACACGTTCAGCATTGAAATCAACTACAAAGGAAGTCGATAAAAGAATTTTCAATATATTTATAAAAGGTAAATGTTTTTATGGAACCGCGGTGATATCGATACTGGGACGTTTTCGACCCTCGTGCCGTATACGTTGATCTGCCATAAAATCTCTATTTTTCCTCGAGATTATGTCCCAACCTAAGGCTCGCAGTGTGAAGAAGATCCTGCCCAGAAGGGCCGTTTCATCCAGAATGTCGACTAGTGAACGTCGACCGTCTCCCTCCCCGACCATCAATAAGGGCGATGACAAAACCCTGTCAGCGGTGGACCAACTCCGCGAAGAGGTTTCCAGAATGGCGATCCTTCTGTCGGCGCATCTGAACAAGGACCAGTCATCAGTTATCCCTACCTCGGCTGTGGAAAGAGAGCCGATGCCCGTTACCCCTGCTCCTGAACAAGAGCCTACGCCCTACACCCCTGTTTATTCCCCTCGACCGTACCCTACCGATCCCGTAACTATCCGATCTTATGCCACTCGTGTCGTTCCTCTATCTCTTGCAGCAAATCCATTTTCTTACAGTGGTGACAGCACTGGCGGGATTGACTTTACCCGTTAAGAGGGTCTCTCCTTAAGCCAAATAAAATGATTTAAGACGACTTTATGGAATGCTTAAACGTCGCTGTGATGGCGTGAAATATTCATTCTGCATGAATTCGAATGCAAGGCCCTATTTCCAACATCATTGTGTGATTTATAATAACGGAAATTATTAGATTAAGCTTTTGCCATTAATAAAAGAGTTATGGCTTGCAAATAGAATTCACTTTGGGAATAAAAAGTTTTCTAGATACACGTTATTTTATGAGATATATTTACCACGATTTCTTTATCCAGTTAAATCTAAAAAAATTCATAGAACTGCATCAATTTAAATTCTACCGTGTTCTCTACTTTATTAAATGTGGAACTAAGGTTATTATTTTGGAAAAGCATAACTCGACTGCCGGTGTTTCCCATTGGTTCAATTAAATGGATTCTAAATTAGCCGAACCATTAAATCACAATTACCATGCATATTGAAGAACCCTTCTGGTGGGGAGAGCTAGAGTTAGACGAAATGGACTCCTTAGAACGAGTGTTATACGACCTGCTTCTCTGGTTTGGCATGTTCAAGCGAGTGGAAGAAGAAGAGGCCGATGTGTAGAATATATAGTATTATGGCAGTGTATAACAGAGGTAGATAGTTATTCGGTAATAGGGGAATCGGGTTCACGAGGTGCGGAAATAGGCAAATCGTTGGCAGGAAAGTCTTCTAGACGAAGGTCGGCGACTCGTACCCTATGTGATGGCGCCTGGCGTGAGTTGTATCCGGAAGTTAATGGGAAACGCCGCGTCTGTCCTGCAAGGTAACAAGACACAGTAAAACAAGGGGTGTTACATTACCCCCCTCCAGATGGGGCACTGTCCTCAGTGCCCGTGGTATGGACCATCTCCTCATGATCGACCGGAGGGAGGTCGGATTCCAACACAAATGGGGTAGCCATGGAATCCGCTGTACCTAGTCGTCCTCTGAAAGGGGTTAAGTAATTGTGGTGGACCGTCACAAGGGGGGCATGTGGATGTTCAGAGGCACGGATAACGTAAAGGTTGGGTTGCAAGACCCGTTCGATGCGGTAGGGTTCTGCACTCCAGGGGGGGTGAAACTTCTTAGGCACGCCGGGTGGGGGCACAGGTCGGTGTCGGCGTACTAAATCACCGATTTGATAGGTCATAGGCCGACAGTTGCGATCATAGTGGGTTTTCTGGCGATCGTAGGCCCTTTCGAGGTGTACACGGGCCAGGTTATGGGTGTTACGGAGGTCTTCCTGTAGTTTAAGGATGGCGTCTGGTGGCTTAAACTGAGGACGGGCGGGAGCCGTGTTAAACATGTCGGCTGGGATTCTCATTTCGTGACCGGTAACCATCTTAAAGGAAGAGAATCCGGTGGATGAATGAATGGTCGACCGGTATGCTAGAAGGCTGCGACCTAGGTGAACGTCCCAATCGTGTGGGTGGTTGTTATGGACGAAACTCTTGAGGAATTCGATGAGTGTCCTATTTGTCCTCTCCACTTTGCCGTTGCCTTGGGGATGTCCGGGGGTGGTGCGCGTCTTGTGGACGCCTAGCAAGGTGCATAAATGACTGAAAAACGGCGCTCTCGAAGTTCGATCCTTGGTCGCTGTGGATGCTGTCAGGTACACCGTGTTGGGAGACCCAACGGTTCAAGAATGCAAAAGCAACCGTCTCCGCTTCCTGATTCGGGAGTGCTTCGGCATCCGCTGCTTTGGTAAAGTATTCTACGATGACTAGGATATACCGGTTTCCGCGTTCTGTCTGCGGAAGTGGGCCGATGATGTCGATACCGATGCGTTCTCCGAGGGATCCGACTGGCATTGGTTGGAGCGGAGCGATGGGGTTGGCATTTGGACCCTTGAAACTGGCACATAGGGTACAGGTTCTGCAGAACGTATTTACGGCTTCTCGGGTATTTGGCCACCAGTAGCGCTGAGTAATTGCGTTTTCCATCTTGCGCCCTCCTGGATGGCCGAGTTGCTCGTGGACGTCAAATATCACTTGGTTGACTAGGGATCCAGGGACAACTACTCGTTCGGGTTGGGAGCGATCGTGTTGAAAAATGAGGACGTCGTTCTGAATCCACAGACGTGGCCATTCGTGCCAGAGGCGTTTTGCAGAGGGGCTCGCGAGGCGCATCTCGGTTGCTGAAGGTTTCCGGCTGTTCCGTAGGACGCGGTCATAGATGAGGGCGGTGTCTGGGTCGCTGCTCTGGGTCGACGACCATTGGTACCTCGTGGGTTCACTGAGGAATACTGCCCCAACGACGGGAGGTATCTCCGGTATGCGGGAGAGGGCATCCGCATTCGCGTGAGACTTTCCGGTCCTGTATTGGATTTCAAAATCATATTGTTGGAGTTCCTCATACCACCGTGCTACGGCCCTATCTGAGTCTTTCATTGTCGTAAGCCATGTGAGTGCCCGATGGTCGGTCCTGATTTTAAACTTGCGGTAGAGTAGGTAAGGTCGAAAGTGTTTTGTGAAAGAGAAAATGGCAAAGAGTTCACGGGTCGTGGCACTTTTCTGCCGCATCTGGCGACCAAGTTTCTTGCTGGCGTATGCAATGACACGCTCGGATCCATCAGGTCCGGTTTGAGATAGGACTGCTCCAATTGCAGTGTCGCTCGCGTCTGTGTCCAGGGTAAAAGGTGAAGCGTCGTTGTCAAAATCGGGCAGTGTTTGGATGGGTGCATCGCAGAGAGCCTTTTAAAGCTCGGCGAAGGCTTCATCATGTTCGGGTGCCCAGGGGAAAGTTTTCTTGGCTTCTTTCTCGGTTAGTTTGTGAAGGGGGGCGGCGATCTTCGCGTATCCTTTTATAAATTTCGTATAGTAATTACTGAGACCGAGGAAGCTTCGTACATCGGTTTGGTTTTGCGGTCGTGGCCAGTTCTTGACGTCATCGATCCGTTCGTTCGTTATTTCCAAGCCACTTTCCGAGATAACATGACCGAGAAATTTAACCGATTTCTGGAGAAAACAACACTTCTGGGAATTAAGCGTAAGTCCTGCTTCTTGGAAACGCTTGAGGATGGCGTCAAGGTTTTTGTTGTGGTCCATGACTGTTTGGCCGAAGACGATGACGTCATCCAGGTAGATCAGGCATTGTTTGGGGTATAAACCGTGGAGCACTGTTTGCATGAGGCGTTGGAAGGTGGCGGCCGCATTGCACAGACCGAAAGGCATGGTGTCAAATTCATATAGCCCGCTTGGAAGAATGAACGCCGTCTTCTCCCGATCCTTCGGAGAGACTTCGACCTGCCAGTAACCCGATTTAAGGTCGATCGTGGAGAACCATCGTGCGTGCCCTAACGAGTCTAGTGTGTCGTCGATACGAGGCATGGGAAATGCATCCTTTTTTGTTACGGCGTTAAGTCGGCGATAGTCAATACATAGGCGCATCTTGCCGTCTTTCTTCGAGACGATGGTGATAGGGGAGGCCCAAGGGGATTTTGACGGTCGTATGACCTTGTCTTTGAGCATAGCATCTATCATTTTGCTGAGTTCGTCGGGCAGCGGAGGGGGAATCCGACGGGGTGGTTGCCAGATCGGTCTAGCCTCACCAGTTTCAATCTTGTGGCGGATAATCGATGTCCTTCCTAACTGTGATTCGTCCCAGGCGAAAATGTTGTGGTAGTCTTGGAGTAGGTTTCGGAGCTTGGCTCTATCTGTTGATGATACTTCGGCGGACTTGGAGACGATTGAGTCAATGTTGGCCTCGGGGAAATCTATCGCAGCGTACACCTGTCTACAGATATTCTCATTCTGGGGCACCTCTGGTTTTGTTGTCTCTTCCGGTGTTGTCACTGATAGATAAATAGCGTTGTTGTGGCCATCTATGACAACTCCGTGCTTGAGGATGAAGTCCATTCCGAGTACCAGGCTACAACCTAATTCGGGGCGACTGAAACACTGGGTGTTAAGGTGGTGACCGCCTATGACGACCGTGACTTCATATGTCACGTGAATTGACATCGGCTGCTGATCCGCTGTTTGCAAGAGGGGTTTGTGGTCCGAAAATGGGAATTTCGCGCAAATGGTAGCAGGGAAAAGGGTAGGGTTGATTAAAGAGCAGGTGGCTCCGGAGTCTATAAGTGCTGAGGTATTAAAACCCGTTACCGAGCAAGGAACCTTATCTACGAACGTTGCTGGGCTATGCATAAAAACCGTTTCTGGGCTTAGCTGAGGGGTAGCGGTAGAGAAAACGTAGTGCTTACCCGGTCGATTGTGGCCACAGCGCCTAGCGTCTTTCACAAACTTTTGGCAGAAATGACAATGCGTTTGTGATTGTCGCTGGGGTTCCGTCGGAAACGTAGGGTTGTTCGGAATTTGCCGACGGATTTCGAGGATCTGCATGACTCTTTCGAATGCTTCATCGGGGGTTTGTAGGGTACTGTGCCGCGAGAGTTCGACAACTAGGAAAAACGGTCGTATGCAGACGCGAAATCGATGCAGCACGAGTTTTTCGACAACATTGGGGGCAAGGTCTCCGAAAGCAGTTCTCGCGATCGATCGCAGTACGGAAGGGTATTCGCCTGGGGTTTGCCCAACATGTTTTATTGTATTATAAAAAACATCCGGGGTTAGCTGCGGTCGATCAGGGTCTCGAAAGAGCTTTTTCAACTTATCACACAGAACATCCAAATCATCTGTGTGACTGCAGCCGCCGGAACGGGCCACGTCATACGCATCAGAACAGAGCAGATGTAACACCATTCTACTTTTGTGAATTTCCGGGGTGTCCAGCAAGGATAATTGAATGAAATTCAACCATTTATCCATGGAATCATTTCTGTCATAGGGTGATGGGAGCGGGAGGTTCAACACAGGGGTGTTTATAACTTCTGGTGCGGGGTTCTTGACTTCTGAAACCACTGAAGAACCCTTCTGGTGGGGAGAGCTAGAGTTAGACGAAATGGACTCCTTAGAACGAGTGTTATTCGACCTGCTTCTCTGGTTTGGCATGTTCAAGCGAGTGGAAGAAGAAGAGGCCGATGTGTAGAATATATTGTATTATGGCAGTGTATAACAGAGGTAGATTGTTATTCGGTAATAGGGGAATCGGGTTCACGAAGTGCGGAAATAGGCGAATCGTTGGCAGGAAAGTCTTCTAGACGAAGGTCTGCGACTCGTACCCTATGTGATGGCGCCTGGCGTGAGTTGTGTCCGGAAGTTAATGGGAAACCCCGCGTCTGTCCTGCAAGGTAACGTGACACAGTAAAACAAGGGGTGTTACATAAATGAATCGAAGGAGATGAAAACAAAACGAATTTTGGGTCTATCTGAGATAAGCCTTTGGACTAAGATCCGTGTCTTTCGTTCCGAAATCAGTCTTATTCTAATATAAAACCATCACTGCGATAGCCGAGTTGAATTCTCGGAATATATTTCTACAGAATTAATCAAATTATTTTCCGTCCGCAAAAATACGATTTGCTTTATGTTAGGTTTCTCAAACATGTTCTCAGCCATCAGCATTTACAAATCATTTATTAAATTTCATTTCTCAAAATGACAATTCACCGTTACGCTGGGTTCGACGGAGGCAAAAACGGTCGGCGATTTCGCCGCATACCTCACCCTTCACCAAAGAGTCGACGAGCTAACGGCTCTTTAGGTAAAAAGGAGGTAGATGAACTAATTGACTAGGAGTTTGGTCTGTCCCTGTGCCCTTCTCGGCGAATATATTTACGTAGTCGCTATCAATAATACCAAATAATACTGTGTGTCACAATCAGAATTGATACCAGCGAAATTGAAACAACCAGCTGTTAAAAATAACAAAAACAATTGATCACAGGCTTAACACATTTAACACAACCTATTTTGATTTTAATTCAAGAAAATATACAAAATACGTTGACTAGATATGACAAGACACACGGATGACTTCGACTGCATATCCTAGTTCCTCGTACGTTATTTTATAAAGTAAAGAGCTTTCCACTTAAGGATGAATAGCGCTTTTTAAGATGGCTTAAAAAGTATTTTGGGACAAAACGCCTGGATCCAAAATCAATCTTCAGGTCCAATAGATGATTTTGACGTTTTTATGTGAAAGTTTATTAGATTACAATTGATACAACGAGACCCGTGCAGTGCATTCGGCGAACGAAGTTCGGAAAGAGGTGCTAGGTCTTTCAGTTAAGAAACGAAAATAAGCAGCTTTATTTCATTTCTTGTCCGTTTGATTGTGAGCGAAAAGACATATTTAAATTTGTCGTTAGAGGGTGTATAAAATGACTGGCGGATAAATGGAATTCAAAATATATTTTGTTTTCAAGGATGGTTAATGCTGCGTTCAAAAACGCTCGCACTTTAACAATGAAATAACCTTCAGGTATAATTGATTGCTTCGTTAAATTTTCCGTTGCTTTTTTTATTAAAAAGGGTCCCGTTGCTGCTTCTGTTTTTTTACCGCCCATGATTGCACGAGACCCATCCATAGTTGTCTGCGACGCACATATAGATAAAATGAATAGCAATGCTGAAGCGATTTGCGAATGGAATTATATTTATCGAGTATAATGCTCAATATGAGAATGTGATGGTTAACCTCAGATTGGCTTTCAACACTATTTTGTACTACAACATCGTATCTCGACTGATGAAGATGGATAGTCGATAAACTGGCTTCATTTTTATTTATCTAATCGTCGCGAACACATTAGAGTAGACAACGAAAAATCTTCTCTGTGTTATAAGGCACAGAACTTTCCTTCCCTGTTATACCTCAACAGGTCGGCTTAAACAGCATTTCGGGAAACAAACGCCTTGATCCAAAATCAATCTTCAGGTCTAAAAGATAATTTTGACCACGTCATATGAATGTTTATTAGTTAAGAAACGAAAATAAAGTTTTTGGAGATTAAATGTCATTTGCTTGGACACCAATGTTCCATGGTAGTTTCGTAGAAAGAAATACTCTACCGATATTAGTCGACTCAGTAGTGATCATAAGAATGGTATTGGGTTGATGAAGACTTGAAACACGTTCAGCATTGAAATCAACTACAAAGGAAGTCGATAAAAGAATTTTCAATATATTTATAAAAGGTAAATGTTTTTATGGAACCGCGGTGATATCGATACTGGGACGTTTTCGACCCTCGTGCCGTATACGTTGATCTGCCATAAAATCTCTATTTTTCCTCGAGATTATGTCCCAACCTAAGGCTCGCAGTGTGAAGAAGATCCTGCCCAGAAGGGCCGTTTCATCCAGAATGTCGACTAGTGAACGTCGACCGTCTCCCTCCCCGACCATCAATAAGGGCGATGACAAAACCCTGTCAGCGGTGGACCAACTCCGCGAAGAGGTTTCCAGAATGGCGATCCTTCTGTCGGCGCATCTGAACAAGGACCAGTCATCAGTTATCCCTACCTCGGCTGTGGAAAGAGAGCCGATGCCCGTTACCCCTGCTCCTGAACAAGAGCCTACGCCCTACACCCCTGTTTATTCCCCTCGACCGTACCCTACCGATCCCGTAACTATCCGATCTTATGCCACTCGTGTCGTTCCTCTATCTCTTGCAGCAAATCCATTTTCTTACAGTGGTGACAGCACTGGCGGGATTGACTTTACCCGTTAAGAGGGTCTCTCCTTAAGCCAAATAAAATGATTTAAGACGACTTTATGGAATGCTTAAACGTCGCTGTGATGGCGTGAAATATTCATTCTGCATGAATTCGAATGCAAGGCCCTATTTCCAACATCATTGTGTGATTTATAATAACGGAAATTATTAGATTAAGCTTTTGCCATTAATAAAAGAGTTATGGCTTGCAAATAGAATTCACTTTGGGAATAAAAAGTTTTCTAGATACACGTTATTTTATGAGATATATTTACCACGATTTCTTTATCCAGTTAAATCTAAAAAAATTCATAGAACTGCATCAATTTAAATTCTACCGTGTTCTTTACTTTATTAAATGTGGAACTAAGGTTATTATTTTGGAAAAGCATAACTCGACTGCCGGTGTTTCCCATTGGTTCAATTAAATGGATTCTAAATTAGCCGAACCATTAAATCACAATTACCATGCATATTGAAGAACCCTTCTGGTGGGGAGAGCTAGAGTTAGACGAAATGGACTCCTTAGAACGAGTGTTATACGACCTGCTTCTCTGGTTTGGCATGTTCAAGCGAGTGGAAGAAGAAGAGGCCGATGTGTAGAATATATAGTATTATGGCAGTGTATAACAGAGGTAGATAGTTATTCGGTAATAGGGGAATCGGGTTCACGAGGTGCGGAAATAGGCAAATCGTTGGCAGGAAAGTCTTCTAGACGAAGGTCGGCGACTCGTACCCTATGTGATGGCGCCTGGCGTGAGTTGTATCCGGAAGTTAATGGGAAACGCCGCGTCTGTCCTGCAAGGTAACAAGACACAGTAAAACAAGGGGTGTTACATTACCCCCCTCCAGATGGGGCACTGTCCTCAGTGCCCGTGGTATGGACCATCTCCTCATGATCGACCGGAGGGAGGTCGGATTCCAACACAAATGGGGTAGCCATGGAATCCGCTGTACCTAGTCGTCCTCTGAAAGGGGTTAAGTAATTGTGGTGGACCGTCACAAGGGGGGCATGTGGATGTTCAGAGGCACGGATAACGTAAAGGTTGGGTTGCAAGACCCGTTCGATGCGGTAGGGTTCTGCACTCCAGGGGGGGTGAAACTTCTTAGGCACGCCGGGTGGGGGCACAGGTCGGTGTCGGCGTACTAAATCACCGATTTGATAGGTCATAGGCCGACAGTTGCGATCATAGTGGGTTTTCTGGCGATCGTAGGCCCTTTCGAGGTGTACACGGGCCAGGTTATGGGTGTTACGGAGGTCTTCCTGTAGTTTAAGGATGGCGTCTGGTGGCTTAAACTGAGGACGGGCGGGAGCCGTGTTAAACATGTCGGCTGGGATTCTCATTTCGTGACCGGTAACCATCTTAAAGGAAGAGAATCCGGTGGATGAATGAATGGTCGACCGGTATGCTAGAAGGCTGCGACCTAGGTGAACGTCCCAATCGTGTGGGTGGTTGTTATGGACGAAACTCTTGAGGAATTCGATGAGTGTCCTATTTGTCCTCTCCACTTTGCCGTTGCCTTGGGGATGTCCGGGGGTGGTGCGCGTCTTGTGGACGCCTAGCAAGGTGCATAAATGACTGAAAAACGGCGCTCTCGAAGTTCGATCCTTGGTCGCTGTGGATGCTGTCAGGTACACCGTGTTGGGAGACCCAACGGTTCAAGAATGCAAAAGCAACCGTCTCCGCTTCCTGATTCGGGAGTGCTTCGGCATCCGCTGCTTTGGTAAAGTATTCTACGATGACTAGGATATACCGGTTTCCGCGTTCTGTCTGCGGAAGTGGGCCGATGATGTCGATACCGATGCGTTCTCCGAGGGATCCGACTGGCATTGGTTGGAGCGGAGCGATGGGGTTGGCATTTGGACCCTTGAAACTGGCACATAGGGTACAGGTTCTGCAGAACGTATTTACGGCTTCTCGGGTATTTGGCCACCAGTAGCGCTGAGTAATTGCGTTTTCCATCTTGCGCCCTCCTGGATGGCCGAGTTGCTCGTGGACGTCAAATATCACTTGGTTGACTAGGGATCCAGGGACAACTACTCGTTCGGGTTGGGAGCGATCGTGTTGAAAAATGAGGACGTCGTTCTGAATCCACAGACGTGGCCATTCGTGCCAGAGGCGTTTTGCAGAGGGGCTCGCGAGGCGCATCTCGGTTGCTGAAGGTTTCCGGCTGTTCCGTAGGACGCGGTCATAGATGAGGGCGGTGTCTGGGTCGCTGCTCTGGGTCGACGACCATTGGTACCTCGTGGGTTCACTGAGGAATACTGCCCCAACGACGGGAGGTATCTCCGGTATGCGGGAGAGGGCATCCGCATTCGCGTGAGACTTTCCGGTCCTGTATTGGATTTCAAAATCATATTGTTGGAGTTCCTCATACCACCGTGCTACGGCCCTATCTGAGTCTTTCATTGTCGTAAGCCATGTGAGTGCCCGATGGTCGGTCCTGATTTTAAACTTGCGGTAGAGTAGGTAAGGTCGAAAGTGTTTTGTGAAAGAGAAAATGGCAAAGAGTTCACGGGTCGTGGCACTTTTCTGCCGCATCTGGCGACCAAGTTTCTTGCTGGCGTATGCAATGACACGCTCGGATCCATCAGGTCCGGTTTGAGATAGGACTGCTCCAATTGCAGTGTCGCTCGCGTCTGTGTCCAGGGTAAAAGGTGAAGCGTCGTTGTCAAAATCGGGCAGTGTTTGGATGGGTGCATCGCAGAGAGCCTTTTAAAGCTCGGCGAAGGCTTCATCATGTTCGGGTGCCCAGGGGAAAGTTTTCTTGGCTTCTTTCTCGGTTAGTTTGTGAAGGGGGGCGGCGATCTTCGCGTATCCTTTTATAAATTTCGTATAGTAATTACTGAGACCGAGGAAGCTTCGTACATCGGTTTGGTTTTGCGGTCGTGGCCAGTTCTTGACGTCATCGATCCGTTCGTTCGTTATTTCCAGGCCACTTTCCGAGATAACATGACCGAGAAATTTAACCGATTTCTGGAGAAAACAACACTTCTGGGGATTAAGCGTAAGTCCTGCTTCTTGGAAACGCTTGAGGATGGCGTCAAGGTTTTTGTTGTGGTCCATGACTGTTTGGCCGAAGACGATGACGTCATCCAGGTAGATCAGGCATTGTTTGGGGTATAAACCGTGGAGCACTGTTTGCATGAGGCGTTGGAAGGTGGCGGCCGCATTGCACAGACCGAAAGGCATGGTGTCAAATTCATATAGCCCGCTTGGAAGAATGAACGCCGTCTTCTCCCGATCCTTCGGAGAGACTTCGACCTGCCAGTAACCCGATTTAAGGTCGATCGTGGAGAACCATCGTGCGTGCCCTAACGAGTCTAGTGTGTCGTCGATACGAGGCATGGGAAATGCATCCTTTTTTGTAACGGCGTTAAGTCGGCGATAGTCAATACAGAGGCGCATCTTGCCGTCTTTCTTCGAGACGATGGTGATAGGGGAGGCCCAAGGGGATTTTGACGGTCGTATGACCTTGTCTTTGAGCATAGCATCTATCATTTTGCTGAGTTCGTCGTGCAGCGGAGGGGGAATCCGACGGGGTGGTTGCCAGATCGGCCTAGCCTCACCAGTTTCGATCTTGTGGCGGATAATCGATGTCCTTCCTAACTGTGATTCGTCCCAGGCGAAAATGTTGTGGTAGTCTTGGAGTAGGTTTCGGAGCTTGGCTCTATCTGTTGATGATACTTCGGCGGACTTGGAGACGATTGAGTCAATGTTGGCCTCGGGGAAATCTATCGCAGCGTACACCTGTCTACAGATATTCTCATCCTGGGGCACCTCTGGTTTTGTTGTCAGTTCCGGTGTTGTCACTGATAGATAAATAGCCTTGTTGTGGCCATCTATGACAACTCCGTGCTTGAGGATGAAGTCCATTCCGAGTACCAGGCTACAACCTAATTCGGGGCGACTGAAACACTGGGTGTTAAGGTGGTGACCGCCTATGACGACCGTGACTTCATATGTCACGTGAATTGACATCGGCTGCTGATCCGCTGTTTGCAAGAGGGGTTTGTGGTCCGAAAATGGGAATTTCGCGCAAATGGTAGCAGGGAAAAGGGTAGGGTTGATTAAAGAGCAGGTGGCTCCGGAGTCTATAAGTGCTGAGGTATTAAAACCCGTTACCGAGCAAGGAACCTTATCTACGAACGTTGCTGGGCTATGCATAAAAACCGTTTCTGGGCTTAGCTGAGGGGTAGCGGTAGAGAAAACGTAGTGCTTACCCGGTCGATTGTGGCCACAGCGCCTAGCGTCTTTCACAAACTTTTGGCAGAAATGACAATGCGTTTGTGATTGTCGCTGGGGTTCCGTCGGAAACGTAGGGTTGTTCGGAATTTGCCGACGGATTTCGAGGATCTGCATGACTCTTTCGAATGCTTCATCGGGGGTTTGTAGGGTACTGTGCCGCGAGAGTTCGACAACTAGGAAAAACGGTCGTATGCAGACGCGAAATCGATGCAGCACGAGTTTTTCGACAACATTGGGGGCAAGGTCTTCGAAAGCAGTTCTCGCGATCGATCGCAGTACGGAAAGGTATTCGCCTGGGGTTTGCCCAACATGTTGTATTGTATTATAAAAAACATCCGGGGTTAGCTGCGGTCGATCAGGGTCTCGAAAGAGCTTTTTCAACTTATCACACAGAACATCCAAATCATCTGTGTGACTGCAGCCGCCGGAACGGGCCACGTCATACGCATCAGAACCGAGCAGATGTAACACCATTCTGCTTTTGTGAATTTCCGGGGTGTCCAGCAAGGATAATTGAATGAAATTCAACCATTTATCCATGGAATCATTTCTGTTATAGGGTGCTGGGAGCGGGAGGTTCAACACAGGGGTGTTTATAACTTCTGGTGCGGGGTTCTTGACTTCTGACACCAATGAAGAGCCCTTCTGGTGGGGAGAGCTAGAGTTAGACGAAATGGACTCCTTAGAACGAGTGTTATACGACCTGCTTCTGTGGTTTGGCATGTTCAAGCGAGTGGAAGAAGAAGAGGCCGATGTGTAGAATATATAGTATTATGGCAGTGTATAACAGAGGTAGATAGTTATTCGGTAATAGGGGAATCGGGTTCACGAGGTGCGGAAATAGGCGAATCGTTGGCAGGAAAGTCTTCTAGGCGAAGGTCTGCGACTCGTACCCTATGTGATGGCGCCTGGCGTGAGTTGTGTCCGGAAGTTAATGGGAAACCCCGCGTCTGTCCTGCAAGGTAAAGTGACACAGTAAAACAAGGGGTGTTACATAAATGAATCGAAGGAGATGAAAACAAAACGAATTTTGGGTCTATCTGAGATAAGCCTTTGGACTAAGATCCGTGTCTTTCGTTCCGAAATCAGTCTTATTCTAATATAAAACCATCACTGCGATAGCCGAGTTGAATTCTCGGAATATATTTCTACAGAATTAATCAAATTATTTTCCGTCCGCAAAAACATGATTTGCTTTATGTTAGGTTTCTCAAACATGTTCTCAGCCATCAGCATTTACAAATCATTTATTAAATTTCATTTCTCAAAATGACAATTCACCGTTACGCTGGGTTCGACGGAGGCAAAAACGGTGGGCGATTTCGCCGCATGCCTCACCCTTCACCAAAGAGTCGACGAGCTAACCGGCTCTTTAGGTAAAAAGGAGGTAGATGAACTAATTGACTAGGAGTTTGGTCTGTCCCTGTGCCCTTCTCGGCGACTATATTTACGTAGTCGCTATCAATAATACCAAATAATACTGTGTGTCACAATCAGAATTGATACCAGCGAAATTGAAACAACCAGCTGTTAAAAATAACAAAAACAATTGATCACAGGTTTAACACATTTAACACAACCTATTTTGATTTTAATTCAAGAAAATATACAAAATACGTTGACTAGATATGACAAGACACACGGATGACTTCGACTGCATATCCTAGTTCCTCGTAAGTTATTTTATAAAGTAAAGAGCTTTCCACTTAAGGATGAATAGCGCTTTTTAAGATGGCTTAAAAAGTATTTCGGGACAAAACGCCTGGATCCAAAATCAATCTTCAGGTCCAATAGATGATTTTGACGGTTTTATGTGAAAGTTTATTATTAGATTACAATTGATACAGCGAGACCCGTGCAGTGCATTCGGCGAACGAAGTTCGGAAAGAGGTGCAAGGTTTTTCGGTTAAGAAACGAAAATAAGCAGCTTTATTTCATTTCTTGTCCGTTTGATTGTGAGCAAAATGACATATTTAAATTTGTCGTTAGGGGGTGTATAAAATGACTGGCGGATAAATGGAATTCAAAATATATTTTGTTTTCAAGGATGGTTAATGCTGCGTTCAAAAACGCTCGCACTTTAACAATGAAATAACCTTCAGGTATAATTGATTGCTTCGTTCAATTTTCCGTTGCTTTTTTATTAAAAAGGGTCCCGTTACTGACTGCATGAGACCCATCGCATTGTGGTCTGCCGCGCACCTATGAATAAAATGAATAGCAATGCTGAAGCGATTTGCGAATGGAATTATATTTATCGAGTATAATGCTCAGTATGAGAATGTGATGGTTAACCTCAGATTGGCTTTCAACACTATTTTGTACTACAACATCGTATCTCGACTGATGAAGATGGATAGTCGATAAACTGGCTTCATTTTTATTTATCTAATCGTCGCGAACACATTAGAGTAGACAACGAAAAATCTTCTCTGTGTTATAAGGCACAGAACTTTCCTTCCCTGTTATACCTCAACAGGTCGGCTTAAACAGCATTTCCGGAAACAAACGCCTTGATCCAAAATCAATCTTCAGGTCTAATAGATAATTTTCTCCGTCATCCTACCTGGGCTAAGGAAAGAGAGATGACGCACATAGGGTACAGGTTCTGAAGAACGTATTCACGGCTTCTCGGGTATTTGGCCACCAGTAGCGCTAAGTAATTGCGTTTTCCATCTTGCGTTCTCCTGGATGGCCGAGTTGCTCGTGGACGTCAAATATCAACCGCTGACAAAACCCTGTCAGCGGTGGACCAACTCCGCGAAGAGGTTTCCAGAATGGCGATCCTTCTGTCGGCGCATCAGAACAAGATGCTGAACAAGGACCAGTCATCAGTTATCCCTACCTCGGCTATTGAAAGAGAGCCGATGCCCGTTACCCCTGCTCCTGAACAAGAGCCGACGCCCTACACCCCTGTTCATTCCCCACGACCGTACCCTACCGACCCCGTTACTATCGGATCCTATGCCACTCATGTCGTTCCTCTATCTCCTGCAGTAAATTCATTTTCTAACAGTGATAACAGCACTGGCGGCATTCAGTTTACCCGTTAAGAGGGTCTCTCCTTAAGCCAAATAAAATTATTTCAAACTACATTATGGAATGCTTAAACGTTGCTGGGATGGCGTGAAATATTCATTTTGCATGAATTCGAAGACAAGGCCCTATTTCCAACATTATTGTGTGATAAATAATAACGGGGATTATTTGATTAAGCTTTTGCCATTAATAAAAGATTTGTGGCTTGCAAATAGAATTCGCTTTAGGAATAAAAAGTTTTCTAGATACACGTAATTTTATGAGATATATTTACCAAGATTTCTTTATCCAGTAAAATCTAAATAATAGATATAACTGCATCAATTTAAATTCTACCGTGTTCTCTACTTTATTAAATGTTGAACTAAGGTTATTATTTTGGAAAAGCATAACTCGACTGCCGGTGTTTACCATTGGTTCAATGAAATTGGTTTTAAATAAGCCGAACCATTTAATCACAATTACCATTGTAACGCCCCGGTGTTTTACCATGACATCGCGCGGGATATGAAGGACACACAATGTCGACTGCGCGCCAATAGGACGCCATCTTGTGTCAACCACCTTTAGATTGGGCGGCCGTCTTCTATGATGGCGAAGACTACAATCTAGTTCATCTAGAGTGAGACCAAACACTCTCCCCTCAAATACTGGATGCCTCACACTTACTGTGTTCTTTCTCGATAGTTAAGTAAAAACCACGATATAATCAAGCTCAAAATCGCGCGATTTTAGGAAATTAATTTAATGTAACTCAATGAGTTGCCCGTGTTTTATGCAGCCGCAGAAATTTAAAATTTAGAAAATCGTTCTGGAGTTGGAGAATCGCCCGCCATACGACCAGTTGAATTAGGAGAAATCGGTGGATCAATAGACGGTGGCTAAGTAGGCCACTTTCGTGAACTTGATGCAGTTGGCACTTGTGTGCAGTTTTAAGTGGCAGAAAAAAACGACAAAACCAGTGGTCGTTTATTTTGTGATTATTAGTCGGGCACAGAAACGGATAAAAATGACTCGGTGAAGGTTCCATTCAAGGCCGTTGTGTAAACTATCGATTTATATCACGATTTGACAAAAAACGTCAATCTCCTCGTCTCTGGTTTCACTGTTTTACATTACAATAAGACGGGGTGGCCGTTTTCTATGACGGCGAAGACTGCAATCTGGTTCATCTAGAGTGAGACCAAACACTCCCCTCCAATACAGGATGCCTCACTGAATTTCACAAGGACACAGCCGCCTTCATCCACAGTCGCCGAGACTCGAGCAACTTCCTCCTTTTCCAAACTCATGCACCAACATCGTAGATTTCCAGTTATAAAGACCCATCCCATTTTTACCCCAAGTCTATATTACCTCGTCATCGATTTATAACTGTTTGCCTCATTATATCCATTCCTTTCATTTTAATGCGTCTCCTCATTATGGCTGCCTGGGATGTGTATCCATGCTCTACGATTACCGTTACAAAACCCCTAGCGAAGTGTAGGCGGTCGAGTTTATTGCAGAAGATAGAGGAACGGCATGAGTGGCAGAGGATCGAATAGTAACTGGATCGATATGGTAAGGTCAAGGGGAATTAACAGGGGTGTAAGGCGTCAGCTCTCTTTCCTTAGCCGAGGTATGAATAACTGACGGCTGGTCCTTATTCTGTATCTCGTTCCGAAGTGCTGACACAGAAGTTGCCAGTTGGGAAACGACTTCGCAGAGTTGGTCCATCTTCGACGGGGTTTTATCGTCGTCCTTAATGACGGTCGGGGAGGGAGACGGTCAACCTTTACTAGTCAACATTCTGGATGACACGGCCCTTCTTGGCAGGATCTTTCGGACACTTCGAGCCTGAGGTTGCGACATAATCTCGAGGGAAAATACAGAAAGCGTGGCAGATCCCTGTTCGCGACACGAGGGTCGAAAAAGTCCGGTTTTCGAGACTAAAAACCAACTGCTACAAAACGATTGGAATTTTATTGGAAGTTTAAACAAAACGTTATTTATAATTTAATAGAAGGGTGTTCGTCTACACGAAGGTCTAATATTTCTTAGGTCAGAACTCCACAATTGGAACAACGTCACACCATACATATATATTAATTTACGTATGAGTGTAATGTCACAAGTCATCATTCTTGTTCGCACGATTTCGAATTCTTAGGCGAAAAGATGATGCTTAATTTTTTTCCTTATGGATTGCATTTTGTTCGTACTATTCACTTAAAAGTCTACTAACCCGCGTGAAACGAAAAAGGAACACAATTAAAGCCACGAGACGACACGCAACCATATGCCTCGGTTCAAAGTTTGTTATTTGCCCATTTTTTCACCGTAGTCTCTATCTAGGTAGTCACACTAATATATATGGGGCTTGGTGAACTGTTCAAAACAACGAAACCCGACGACCTAGTGAACTCCTAGAACTTGATGCACTTAATGATGGTTTTATTCTCAACCGTGCCTAGCGTAGGATCTTTAATCCCTGTACTGTTCTACATGCCCGTAATTGTCACTCAACTCGACAATTAATCGCTATGGAAATACTCTTTTCCTTGTGGATCAAGAGATGTCGCTATCAAACCTATTCCGAAACCGCATCCTATCTCATCTGTGTGAAAAAGGCGTGGAAGTATGGTTGATAAAAATGGGCTTCAATATTGTTTCTCTAACCGACACCAACACGTAAAAGTCAGAAACGATGCCTCCTCCTCGTTGCCCAATAACTCGTGTGCTGCAAGCCGCAAAGCGATCTCCATTGATTTTCAACTATTATGCGTTGAATTTTCGGTCATCCTATGGCGTTACAATCATCAAATACGCGGACAACCTTCTTTGATGCCTTACTTGCAATAAGAATGGAGAAACTCTGAAAATGGTCTACTTCTGAAAGAATCAAAATGCATCTCTATTTCGTTTTTTCTGAGAGCGGTATCTGTCACTCGACTCCAAAATTTACCTCAAGCTCAGAATCAAAATACGTCGGCTTCAGTTTTCTTTGAGTCGTCCTGTGAATGCTGTTGCCCTTGTTTCTTAGTTTCCCGGTCCTGGAGACATTGGGTAAGCTAGAATCGTATTAAAACCCCTTGCCCTTATTGTTTATTATTTATGATCTCAAATTGTGTGACTCTTTAACTCCCCTACCCGTGCACTCCATCCAAGAGACCATCCTGTATTTTTGTTTATTAGATGACTCTTCCCATCCCGTCTATCCAGGTTTATTAAAATATAAATTCCTTCGACCAACGCCTCCAAGATTCGTTTTTTATTGTGAGGTTGCTTTCATTCTCTTCAGGCTGAAGGATTCTGGCTACGGAAAGTTAGAATTTTCACGGGGGGTTGTCGTGAAAACAGTGTGTCCAAGGCAGCCATAGAACTTATGCATCTATAATAAGTGCAGATTCGTGATATTGGGTATTAAAGGAGCTTTGGATTATGATATGGCGTTTCTTACAGCGGCCGACTTCCGCACGAATGCGTATGTTAGATTGATTGATGGTTCTCTTGCAGTCTCCACGTGGGCAAAACGCCTGAGCTACAATCGCTAAGCGAACACTTTTTTTTTAAAATAATTGTAGTGGCTATATTTAGGTCACGAGGACCAAAACTTTCAGCATTAAAAAAAGGCAGGTTAACAAATATTAGATGCGAAAATTGTCTTGTAGTTCCTGTTTAACCTGGTCTGGTGAGACTAAAATCGGGACAAATAGGGAATGACCGAATTGCGATATGCCGCCGTTCTTGTAGGAATTGACGGTATGGACGGCGCATTGGTCGAAGAAATTTACATTCAGATAAACTCGAATAGAGGGGATGGGAGGGGTCACTTAAAATACGAGCAGCGATTAGTGAACAATTATTGAAGTGGCGTTCAACGATGATTTCTTTGATAGAGAGAATAGGCAGACCGCTAGAAAACGAGATTATTTTAAAAAGTCGATGAAGGGTTTAAAAGTCCGAGCATTTAAGGCCGGGGAACAATATACAATCAGGGGAATTATACAGGCATGGACGAAGGTTTTTATATGGCTAGAGCTCAAACCAAGTCTCCTGAATCGGCGAACAAGGAAGCAAAGACGGCGGCTTTTACCAAAGACAACATCGACATGATCACTCCACGATAACCGACTGTTAAAAATCACCCCGAGATACTTCGATTTTGGGCTCGAAGCGAAGTTATGTAGTGAAGAAATTTCGGGGGTGTCGGCAGCGGCTGTCAGGGAAAATGTGATATGGATGCATTTTGGTGCATTCAGCAAAAGATCATTCTTGGAAGACCACTCAAGTACCTCAGTGACTGCCTGCCCGAGCTGTTGAGAATCGCCTTGCGTCTTGCATGGATGGCATAAAGTCAGGTCATCCGCGTATTTTATTAGTGTCACGTCGTTAGGGGACCGAAGGCTGGACGTGTAATAGTTGAAGAGGAAGGGAGATAGCACTGCGCCTTGTAGTACACCGCAGTTATTTGGCAAGGAGGTGGAGGCTTTATTTCCGACTCTGACGTGTTGACGTCGATTAGAAAAATAGTTTTGAAGCCAATTAATCAACCATCCTTCGACGCCATCTTCACCTAGTTGAGACAGGATGCGGGAGCGTGAGATAGTGTTGAAAGCAGAGGAGAAGTCCAAGAACACCCCTTTGACGGCTTTCGCTCCGGCATCAAGTGAAGAGTGGAGTGTGTGCGATAACGTAGCCACGGCGTCCAGAGTGCTTCGATTTGATTTATAAGCAAACTGAAGAGGGTCATCTGCAGCTTTGAGCGTGTCATCTAGTTTAGAGAGGAGGTGCTTCTCAATCACTTTTAACCACACGGATGAGTTTGCGATAGGTCTGTACTTCACAGGTCCGGCGGAACCATTGGTCGGTTTCGGAATCGGTGTTATAGCGACGTCTCTCCATTCCGAAGGAAAGGAACATTCCCCTAACGAATGATTCACAAGCTGGGTCACAATTGGAGAAATCTCGCGGTGACAGATTTTAAGAATCGCGGGGGCGACCCTGTCGGGACCAGCCGCGGTGGAGTTCTTGAGGCCAGCCAAAATTTTGGAGATAGAGGATTCGTGAGCGGGCAGGAAAGCGCTGGGATTAAGAGATCTAACCAGAGGTACCGCGGAATGGTCAGCGGATTTGAAGATAAAGCCATCGTTCAGAGCATCAAGGTCTAGGGCACCACTTGGTAGATATGGGCGGCGGGTTCCTGTCAATCTGTTAAGATTTTTCCAGAGGTCACCGAGTTTTGATGTTCTGAACAGCTCATCTACAAATATTTTGTTAAGGCGATTTACCTCAGCTGTGATCTGTATCGAAATTGGTTTAATTTCTCGATACCTCCCCTGTCGACAAAGTCGTTCCTTTTTTCGCCTCAGTCGTTTCAGAAATGGAGAAGATATGACACGGGGGGTGAGGGATAGTTCCGTGAGTGGACAATGCGTATCGTACAAAAATCGGAGATAACTATTGATATTGTCGATCTCTTTATCGAAGTCGGAATCCTCGAAAACTTTGATATCGGTTGTGGCAACGGCATCTCTTAAATTGCACTGGTTTTGGAGGCAGTGAGAGCGGATACGCATTTTTTTAGGTTTGGGACAACGTTGATAGTTTTTTTATCCTTGCCATATATTTTCGGTAGACCAACAACGATGCAGTGGTCCGAGTGGGCTAAAGGGGCACGTTTTCGACATGCATACAGAGAAGAATCGGACACAAATATGTGGCCAAAAAGATTCCCTTCGCGTAACACATAACCGACCTATTGTTCGTCTTTCGCTGTTTTGTGTTCTCACGCTTAATTTTTAGCTAAACTAATAGATCTATAAAAATTGCAGATTAATCAGATCGGATACAAAAGATCTTCTGTTAAAAAGTTGTGGTTCAGTATTGTGCGAAAGTCTCCCGTCGGTTTAGGTGGTTGATTGAGAGAAGGAAGGGTGCAGCTGTGCGGAATTGTAAAGTAAGCAGTGGGTACTGGACCTGGCACTAGGCTGACCAATCGGGAGTTCGGCATTTACGTAGCTACCACTATGTGCAGCCAAGAGTCGATGGGTTCATTGGAAATGGAAGATGCTGACATGTTCCCACAGTCTGACACAAACCTGGGGGCTTCACTGACCTTATTCTGGTCCTAAGACTCGACTCGGCACCGCTTGCTGATATACTTCAGTAACCAATGAACTGCTTGCATGGGTCGATGGTCTACGGGAAATCGGCATTTGTGTCTTGTTTTAACTAATGCCATCATTTAAGGATAAGAAAGCACACCTATAAAATACCGAAGCGAACGACAATTGACGCAATAGAATCGATGCAGTAAGTGTGTAAATGAACACTGTTTGGCGAGAACTCCACGCATTACGCGCCCCAAACAACAAGCCCTCGACGATTAATACGGCGGTCAAGTCGCCCCAATCTGTCATATGTAAAGAAATGTGTTTTTCTTTACAATAATCATGTTATGCAGGCAGACAAAACGTTTGTAAAGGAGGACGTCTGAAGCAGGTCTAGTCAACAGACACAAAGTGTCACAAGACGTTAAGCCCTAATCTTAGAATAAAAAGGAATGAATTGTGCATCCAGTCCATTCTTGGAAGCCGAATAATTATGTAGGCATTGCCATTCCACTACAATACTACTGTTATTGCTGAAGTAATAATGCCCATTTTAATGGGTTTTTTCTTCGCTCCGGGAGTAGGCGCCATAAGCAGGGGTTAGATGTCTTCAATTTAAACACAACTGTGGTACAACAAGCTTTCGACGATTAAAACTGCGTTCAAGTCGCCCCAAACCTTTCCATTTGGAGTTCCCTGACGATATCGTTGTCCTGGAAGACATCCCAACTGCCCTGTAACCGATACAAAGAAGAATAAACGACCTAACAAAGGTAGTCTGGCAGGAGATAAACACTTCGAGAACCAAAGTTTTCTTTAAATGCTCAGAAAACACACCCCAACCAATTCACCTAAACTATTCGCCGGTCGACTATTTCCCAGCCTTCAAATGCCTGGGCTCTACAATACCCGCGATTGACCAATCAAAGGAGGAGGTCCACCTTCGATTATACAGCCGCAGTCAACTACTATCTCTCCAGTGATCGGCCCACCGATATCTCTGTTCTATGGTCTAGTTTTTGCTATCAATGAGTGGATCAACAACACTACAACCGCATGGGAGCCGATAGCTTCGTTTTTTCGTAACTCCCACGAACGAATCAATGAGTGCTGTATGCGTCCATCAATACGGATTTAATTCGGGTACCACCAGCTTTTCGGGGTACAACCAAAACTATTTGTGCTGAGGATAAACCGGCCTCGTGAGTGTTGCCACCATGAAGATTTTCGTTAATATTTGAACAGGTGGCGTCTCCCATAGTGGGTTGAACCGGAAGTCGAATCCAGGAACGTGAACAAAAGACTGAGGATGGTGTCTACCTTCTTATGACGAGTGAACGAAATGAGCCGTCCAGAGTTACGTAGATTATCGAAAATAACACCCAGGTAATTTCACAATGTCTAACTGCAAACGTAAACCCGATAAACTGCAATGCAAACCAAATTAATGACAGTTTGTCCCCAGGTATTGAGAATCCTGGATTAAAACCTTCCAGGACGCGGCCAAGATACGAGCAGATCAGAGTACAAAGCAACTCCGTTACAAGAACTACTAATACTAAGATGCATTTGGATCGAAAGCAGCGCGAAGTTCCACGAACAATTAGAAAATGCGTGGTTAGATTATTTCAGGTTGAGTGGTATAATACAAAGGCAACTCATGGAGTTCGGTTTTCTTCCACAATGGAAGGCGGCCAATTCGGTTCCTGTTTTTGCCATGGTTTTGGTTTGCCAATCTGGGAAGAACACGGTATTTGGCCGTATACTTCGCATATGCATTGGCGTGGATACCTAGAGTGAAGAAATTGTAAACAGCGATCGATATTTAATATACTTGGCTCCGAAGTTGGCTGGATTTATTATCTTTTGGTTTTCCACTTGTTCTTTTTGCAGAGTGTCGGACGTCTTGGAGCAAACTTTGGCAAGATGGTCTTGAATACTATCCGCTGAATGAAAAGAGCAGTCGACTACAAATTCGGCGCCGTCTGCGAGGTAAAATTTGAGAAATGGTGTGGGAAACATACCTTGAAATGTAACAATCTTATGGGAATATAAGGCATGCTGACAAGTGCTTGGACATTCGGGTTTTTGTATTGGAGTGGTGGCAAACACCATCGGATGAATTCGCGCGCACCATCGGATATATTATTTTGAGAAACAGTGTTTATAGCCATAACTCTGATGTTATCACGAAATATAATACGACCGGCATCTAGGTACTTCTTAGTCCTTGTAACAGCATATCAACCACCTTTCAAGAGAGGCATCGCCGTGTATGCAACGTGAGGTTAGTTGGTTGGGCTAAATCTATAATTGATTTGACAGAACTAATGTTAAATCGTACATTATAGCAATACGCATATGTAAAACTCTTAAGTAGATGGGTTCGCAACCATGGCATGCTTCTTCCAATAATAAATCAAGACATTACCCCGACCTTCGTCATCGTTTAATTTTAATATTGGGCCACGAACACATAGTCAACCCTTCAAAGGTACCGGATAACTTGAGGTAGCTAGAGTTCCACTTCAGACAAGCACACAAACCTGTTTATCGTAGCGGTGAAAGACACGGGTTTATAAGCTAAGTTTCTTGCCCGACCACTGCAGCTGGCAATTTTGTAGAAGATCTACAACTTACTTCTTTGTTAGAGAGCTGTCTGTGCCAGTCTGCTTTCAGGATTCGACAAAGGCACAAGTGATCGACAAGGTTTCGCAGTCGGGATAAGGGAATAGCGGCGCGATGGACACGCGCCGTTAAGCTCCACGCGTCTTTTCAGGTGGACAAATACTTTCGGATTTTGTATTACGTTTGTAATATCTGACCGAGTAGATGGGTTGCCGCTAATTTCGTATGTCTCGTTTTGAATCAGGTGGTCGGTGTGTCGTGATTCCAAGTTGGTCGATACTTTAAACCACAAAACCTTTTTATGTGGTCCGTGAAAATTAGAATGCGACCATCTTCCGCAAAGTGGCGAAAATGCTTTACGCTTAGGTAAGCCGCCAGTAATGCCCTACCGAAGGTGCTGTATCGGCGTTCCGTTGGTGATAAAGACTTCGAAAAAAACGCTAGTGGTTGTCGCCGATGCTCGGCCCCTTGGTTTAGTACAGCGCCGACTGCAGTGTTCGAAGCATCAACCATCAAAGATAGTTGGGCATCAGGGCGCGGATGAACCAATAAGGTCGCGGCAGCGGGACTAGCCTCCAGCTTCTGAAAGGCTGCACTCTGTTCTGGTGAAAGATTAACCTGGCCGTTTCCGCTGGAGGTCAGACGGGTTAACGGCGAGGCCATCTCGGCAAAATGTGCGATGAAACGTCGGTAAAATTTCAGCATCCCGAGGAATTGTTGAAGCTGACGCTTTGTGCTGGGCTCCGGGTAGTCAGCAACCGCTGTTACCTTCGCGTCAAGTGGTCGAATCCCCAGATCATTTACCAAGTGACCCAGGAAACTTACTTCGAAACCGCGAAGAATTGCGTCGATGAAGCGTTGAAAGGTTTGGGAAGCGTTTCTGAGCCCAAAGGGCATCCGTAAGAATTCAAATGATCCAAAGGGAGTGGTGATTGCCGTTTTCGGGATGTCCTCAGGAGCGATCGGTATCTGTTGGTGCGCCCGGACCATATCTATTGTGAAGAAAATCTTCTTTCCGTGTAGGAAAGAGACACAGTCGTGAATGTGCGGCAGAGGATAGTGGTCAGGAACTGTGACTGCGTTCAGGGCTCGATAGTCGCCACAGTGACGCCAATCCCCGGGTGTGGTCTTCTAAACCATGTGGAGCAGGGATGACCACTTGCTGAGGGACGGGCGTGCGATTCCAAGCTCAATCATTCGTTCGAGTTTCTTTTTTTGCTATGTGTCTCCTAAATGGTCTCCATGGCCAGGGTCCTGTGAGCCATGGCAACGAATACATGCTGATTATTGTGGACCATTTCTCGAAAAAAATGCTATGCTCTTGTCGTGATCGATTCTTCTTCACGTTGGCCTGAAGTAATTCTGACGACCAGTGCCAATGCGGACTTCACCAAATCGGAAGTTATTCAGTCGTGAAGGCATTCCGCTCGTTTCGGTTACGGACAATGGTACACATTTCACCGCCGACCATTTTGTCACGTGGGTCAAAGGTCTCAGATGCCGGCATTTGCTCACGGCTCCCAGACATCCTAAGTCGAATGGCTTAGCAGAGAACGTCGTCAAGACCCTGAAGGAGGCTATATTATCTATGAAACCAAGTACACTTACAGACTTACCGACAATTTCCGAATGCAGTACCGTAATGCTGATCAAGCTCCCACTGTATTACCAATACATCGTTCCAATGCCTTAAATCCGGAGAAGTTACTGGATTCTTATCCTTCTGAACCAGCCGTGCCCTCTACTGATTCCCATTCGTCTGAACCAGCTGATCCGGCTCATACAACTCCATCCGTTTCAGACCAAAGCTCGCAAGCTCTACCTCGGCGCTCGGAGCGTTTGGGTTTGAAATCTCCGGTCAACTACCGCATGCCATCGAAGCTGCTTCACCCAGGTGGATGTAGTGATTGCTAACTATAATTATTAATTGTGTTTAACTATACTAACGTATATTGTACGTTACACTTTCGAATGCGAATTCTCCTTGCTGCATGTGTCTTATTCGTTTGGGTCTAAGTTGGCTCATAGAATTTTACCGGTATTACAGACAATTCGTCTATTCTACATTCAGGGTTAATTCTACCCTCCATACAATACTATCACAGTCACTCAGGAACTCAGAAAATGGTCTCCTTCTGAAAGCATCAAAATGCATCTCTTTTTTGTTTTTTTCTGAGAGCGGTATCTGTCACTACGGCAGTCACTCGACTCCAAAATTTGCCTTAGGCTTAAAATACGTCGGATTTACTTTTGTTTGAGTCGTCCTGTGAATGCTGCTGCCCTCGTTTCTTAGTTTCCCGGTCCAGGAGACTTTAGGTAAGCTAAAAACGTATTGTAATTCGTTGCCCTTATTTTTATTATTCCAGATCTCAATATTTGTGACTTTTTAACTCTCCGTGGGCGTATTTTTAAAATTATCTCGTTTTTCAGTGGCCTTCCTGTGCTCTCCATCCAAGAGACCATCCTGTATTTCTGTTTATTAGGTGACTCTTCCCATCCCATCTATACAGGTTTATTAAAATATAAATTCCTTCGACCAATACCTCCAAGATTCGTTTTTTAGTGGGAGGTGGCTTTCAATCTCTTCCGCCTGAATGATTCTGGCTACGAAAAGTTAGAATTTTCACGGGGGGTTGTCGTGAAAACAGTGTGTCCAAGGCAGCCTTAAAGTTAATGCATCACGTATATTTTAGAAATTGTTATAAGGAAAGATCTATAATAAGTGCATATTCGTGATATTGGATTTTAAACCGATAATTTTAAACAGAGCAGTTGTTAGTAAAGAGTTAAAATCCTTACCTTTGTTGAGAATCGAACGTACATCGAAGCACGCAAGAGCTGGAAGTGATGTATCTGCAGGAAAGCAACTGCGTCAACCAGCTCGATGCTTGGGCTTGGTGTGAATGATTAGTGGTGGGAAGTGCAGAAGTTGTAGACACAAAACCATTGTCAAGCGGTCGGTCGATTAAAGCCAAAGTATCAATGCGAGAAAAATATTTACGATTCCATGATTTTTTTAAAAATAACCCGCGAGACTGCGATTTGCCCTTTAGGAAAGTCTTGGATATACTTGCGTTCACAATAAAGTGTTGAATGTATTCGCTTAGCTGTTTTCGTGAGTATTTTCGTATTGTCAACAATAAATCCATGAAACTAGTGAGTTTAAATAAGAGTTCGATTTATGCGAAAAGTGGAGAAAAATAACAACCTATTACTAAAGGATTTTCCAAAAAATGTGAAATATGAATATGCAATAATAAGAAAAGTCTCGAGGGTCAAAAGGACGCGTGAAGCTTTTACTGTATCATTAAATTGAGCAATATAAAAATATACGTCAGAAAATAAGTTTCTACTTCAATACTGTTTTTAAAATTAAGTCGGCGTAGCTAAATAAGTGTGCATCGGAATAAGTGGGAACGAAAAATGCCTTATTCGACGATGGTTAAATATTGCCATGGATGTTTTCAAACTCTCTTTTAAACTCTAGTTCGGTGTTCATGCTACTTAGTGTGAGCCGTCCATGGCTTTATTTGATGCCAGCATTATTCACCCTCCTTTTTTCCCAGCTATTGTCGTTTTTCTTATTTAATAATCACATTTTGTAGTCACATTTTCGCTAACGGTAATTCACGAACTCTTTACTTCTTAACTGACTGTGGTAGCATTGTTTGGAGGGTTGAATTAACCCTTAGTATAGAATAGACGAATGGTCTGTATTATCGGTCGAACCCAAATAGCAAACCAATACCTTTAACGAATGAAGACACGTGCAGCAACGCGGAATTATATATTCGTAAATGTGAGGTACAATAGTCAGTATATTAGAACACAAATAATGGTTTAAGATAGCAATCACCCCATCTACGTAGGTGCAGCATCTCCGAGCGCCGAGGAAGATCTTGCGAGCATTTGTCTGGAATAGATGGAGTCGTATTAGCCGGATCAGCTGGTTCAGAAGGATGGGAATCAGTAACATCGAGGATAGTTACCATACGATTTCCACTTCTTCCAAGAATAAAACCGTTAGGCGGTCGAATATCATACCCTTTGAAAAAGGTGAGCTATCCCGATCAAAGCATTGGAACAAATTTGCGCCCCTTGAATAACACAACCGGATTTGTCCTAGTGGTTGCTTGATCAGCAGATCAACCGCCACATTATAATCGACAAACCGTCTGAAAAGCTGGAAGAGTCTCTCTTCATGATCATGTCTGCTGACACCCATGACAAAAATGTCATCTTGGTAAACTTCAATACCATTAAAGCCATCCAATGTGTCATTAATTAAATCCTGGAAAATAGCCGGGGCAACATTTATCCCAGAAGGTAGAAAAATGTACGTGAATAACTCAAAGGGTGTATTAATAACTGTCAGCAAAATGGATTCGTCATCCAGTTGAATATGTAAGTAGGCATCTTTTATATCCATTTTGGAGAAGAAACTCGACCTCTTGAATTTGTAGAAGATGTCTTCCGGCTCCGGAGTAGTGCATGTCTTCTGTAACAATCGGCGATTGAGTGTCATCCTGTAATTACCACATATCCTTGGTGTACAACCGTCGGATTTTTGTGGTGTTACAATGGGAGTGGCCCAGAATCGAACGTTAACCGAAGCACGCAAGAGCTAAAAGTGATGTATTTGCAGAATAACAACTGCGAACAACGCTGTGATAACCAGTTCGTTGCGACGGCGTGGTGTATGTAGAAGAAAACTATCTTAGTTAATTGTAATCCGCGTTTGAAGTAAGCTTTTACATACTTTCCAATAGATTTGGTAGTTCGTGTCTCGATTAAACGTTTTGTTTTAAATGGAACCGCAGCCGTGCGGAAGCGCGGACTTTTGGGATCGTCGATCACGCTATCGTGAGCTTTGTATCAACGTGTATTTTTCTATCGAGGAAGATTTTTGAAGCTAATCAAGCAGACGAACCGAAATATCCTGCCAGAAATGGCCGTGAACGTCGAAAACAGAAAGTCGACCGGTTTCTTCTTCGCGCGAGAATACGGAAGAAGACGGATAGAAGTCAGAAGCAGTGCAAATTCGCGAGCTGTGGGCGGAGATGGCGAAGCTTCGCATAGAAATGCAAGCTATGAGGCAGAACACCACCACGACCGTATCCTGTAAACCTCGTTACCGGCTGTCCTTTTATGGTGAATGAAATCCCGCTGAGCCACGCAGCGTCTTCGTATTTCTACAGTTAGAATTAGTAGTGGTTGTGGTGGTGCAGTAGTGGTTGTGGTGGTGCAGTAGTTGTAGACACAAAACCGTTGCCAAGTGGTCAGTTGATCAAAGCCACTATATTAATGCGAAAAAATGATTAAATCATAAAGGAACCCGTGAGATTGCGATTCGCACTTAAGATATGTCTCAGGTAGACTTGTGTCGACAACCGAGACCCTTAACGAATAGGACACGTGCAGCAACGATAGTTCGTTTTCAAAAGTGTGACGTACAATATACGTCAGTATAGTAAAACACAATTAATAATTATAGTTAGCAATCACCACATCCACCTGGGGGCAGCAGCTTCGATGACATGCGGTAGTTGAACGGCGATTTCAAACGCAAACGCTCCGAGCGCCGAGGTAGAACTTGCGAGCTTTGGTCTGGAACGGATGAAGTCGTATAAGCCGGATCAGCTGGTTCAGACGAATGGGAATCAGTAGCGGGCAAGGTTGGTTCAGAAAGATGGGAATCGATGACGGGCATAGCTGGTTCATCGAATCGGATTTGATCGACATGCCGACGATGACTTGATAAATCAGTGACGTTGAAGATGGTAACCATACGATTCCCACTTCCTCCAAGAATAAGACCTCGAGACGGTCGAAAATCATTCTCTTTGAAAAAGGTTGCTTCTCCGAATTTAAGGCATTGGAACGATGCATTGAGTTTGCGCCCCTTGAATAACACAACCCGACTTTTATTCGTGGTAGCTTCATCAGCATTACGGTACTGCATTCGGAAATTATCGATAGACCGATCTAAGTCTGTAAATGTAATTGGTTTCATAGATGATATAGCCGCCTTCAGGGTCTTGACGAAGTTTTCTGTTAAGCCATTCGACTGAAGATGTCTGGGAGCCGTGAGCAAATGCCGGCATCCGAGACCTTTGACCCAAGTGACAAAATGGTCGGCGGTGAAATATGTACCATTGTCCGTAACCAAAACGAGCGGAATGCCTTCACGACTAAATAACTTCCGAAACACCGATTTGGTGAAGTCAGCATTGGCACTGGTCGTCATAAATACTTCAGGCCAACGTGAAAATGAATCGATCACGACAAGAGCATAGTATTTGACGAGAAATGGTCCACAATAATCAGCATGTATTCGTTGCCATGGCTCACATGACCCTGGCCATGGAGACCATTTAGAAGGCCTTGAGGGCAACTTGTGCAAGCAGCCATCACACCGGGCAGCCGTTCGCCGGATATCGGCTTCAAGTTCCGGCCACCAACATGAATTTCTTGCCAATGACTTCATTTTATCGACACCAAGATGACCAGAGTGCAGATCGTCAAGAACAGATTTGCGCAGCAGTGGTGCTACACCAATACGGTCTTAATAACATAGAAGACCTTCTGGAGTGGAACCCAAATCGTCCCTCCGAGAGTAGAACTGTGGTAGTATTGTATATAGGGTAGAATAAACCCTGAATGGATAATAGACGAATAGTCTGTAATACCGGTGTAACTCTTAAAGCCAACCGAGACCCTTGACGAATAGAACACGTGCAGCAACGATAATTCGTATTCAAAAGTGTAACGTACGATATACGTTAATATAGTAAAACACAATTAATAATAAGAGTTAGCAATCACCACATCCACCTGGGTGCAGCAGCTTCGATGGCATGCGGTAGTTGACCGGAGATTTCAAACCCAAACGCTCCGAGCGCCGAGATAGAGCTTGCGAGCTTTGGTCTGGAATGGATGGAGTCGTATAAGCCGGATCAGGTGGATCAGAAGAATTGTAATGAATAACAGTCACGGCTGGTTCCGAAGGATGGGAATCCATAACGGGCATAGATGGTTCATCGAATCGGATTTGATCGACATGCCGACGATGACTTGATAAATCAGTGACATCAAGGATAGTAACCATACTATTTCCACTTCTTCCAAGAATAAGACCTCGAGACGGTCGAAAATCATTCCCTTTGAAAAAGGTAATGGCTCCCATAATTGAGCGTAATAGACTGCAATTCGACGGGGACTGCATTTCCACCAAAGAATTCAGTCTGTTTTTGTCTGGGTAAAAACCAGACTTATCAACAGTAAACCAGAGGCAATCAAAGCTTTGGACGGCAAATTTGCATTTCGACGGATTAACCGCCACATTGTACTCGACAAAGAGTCTGAATAGCTGGAGGAGTCTCTCGTCATGATCATGCCTGCTGACACAATTGTCATCTTGATAAACTTCATTACCATTAAGGCCATCCAATATGCCATTAATGCAATCCTGGAAAATAGCCGGGGCGACATTCAGCCCAGAAGGTAGAAAGTTGTACCTGAATAACCCAAAGGGTGTATTAATAACTGTCAGCAAACTGGATTCGTCATCCAGTTGACTCTGTAAGTAGGCATCTTTTGTATCAATTTTGGAGAAGACACTCGACCCGTTATAATCACCACATATCATGGGTGTACAACCGTCGGATTGTATTGGTGTCACAATGGGAGTGGTCCATTGTGAACAGCTCACTGGAGTCAGTATATTACGCTCCATCAATTTGACTTTGGGAATTATCAGTCCACCAGTCACTCTGGTGCACTTTTTGACCAGATCTTTGAACTCGGAATCAACTGCCGGTGATGAATTGAAATTCAGTTGAAACTTGAACTGCTTCATGACGGTCAAACCAATAATAGCTGGACCCGTCGCCGACACCAAGAATTTGCATAGGAATTTGGTGCCGTCTCGTATAATATTAATCATACAGAAGCCAAGGATTTTCAGTGAATGACCAGTGATACCAATAATCAACTGGTTGGTCTTCTGTATACGAGGACAAGGACAGAACTTCTTTAATGCATGCATAGGAATGAGTGATTCCACACTCCCAGTATCAACAATAAAGGACATCTTTTTGCCATGCGAATTCGTAAGTTCCTTGGAAATATGGCTACCACTCTGACTGCAAGAACTCATCAGAGCCATATCGGATATATTGTCGTCTGAATCGTTAGTAATCGCACAAACCTTGGATTTGCAGACCGACTTGATGTGGCCTATTTTGCCACAATTATAGCATTTCGCATCACGGAATTTACATTGCTGCCGTGAATGCAATTTGCCACACGAATGACAAGTATGCAATGAATTATCAGTTTTCGTTTTGCGATTTTTGAATATCGGCGTGTTTGGTCTCCTTGGGATATTTATGGAGTGAAACACTGGATCTGGAGTATGAGAAATATTGATAATATTCGAGACATCTTCGAATTGCATGCATATAGCACGAGCACTTTGGAATGTAGGATTTTTAAGCAATAGTAATTGTCTTTGGAGATTAGTATCATTGATGCCTGCAATTAAACGGTCGCGTAATTGCGTGTCTAATTGAGCTTTAAAGTTGCATTTTGCTGCCTGGGTCTGAAGTAGAAGTATAAAATCTCGAATTTTTTGGTCGGATTTTCGCATGATAGTATGGAATATGCTCCGTTCAGCAGCCTCAAAAGCTATAGGCTGAACATGCTGAATAATAGCTTCCTGGATCTTGGCGAGTGGCATTTTAATGGGAATATTCGGATAAACCAAGTTTTTCACCAGAGCATAAGCATCTTTGCCAATTGCATTCAGAAAGTAAGCAGCTTTCTTTTCTTCAGCGAGATTATCTTGGGTTATAGCCCAAATTTCGAAACGTTCAATATAGTCCGACACTTATCGTGAAGTTGCATTTACTGATAATGATTCCGAGGTTCATTTTTGACATAGTTGCGACGCCAAATGTGATAGTATTGTATGTAGGGTTGAATTATCCCTGAATGTAAAATAGACGAATAGTCTGTAATACCGGTAAAACTCTATAAGCCAACCGAGACCCTTAACGAATAAGACACATGCAGCAAGGAGAATTCGGATTCGAAAGTGTAGCGTACAATATACGTCAGTATAGTAAAACACAATTAATAATTAAAGTTAGCAAT
>JAPUBX010001754.1:0-47397 GCA_028672205.1 Proteocephalus fallax | reverse complement strand
ATTGACTTTTGAATTCTGGAGATTATAGAAAAGGTGTTTAGCGAAAAATGCTCAAGATGCGATTTTTCTCGATTCAAAAAGCCTCAAATTATTCAAATTGACGACAATAAATAAGCAGAAAAGAACTTACGAAGCTTCTTCGGTCGGGTTTTCTCTTAAAATATAAAAACAATGTTCTATATTAAGGCATTTAATCGTGGCATTTAATAATAACTAGCCACTTAAACTAGCAAATGGGACATTACATTTCTCCATCGCATAGCCAATGAACTTAAAAATTGGTTCCGTGAAGAGAAAATCCTGAGCACATCCTCACCAACGCAAACATCTTTGGCGGTGGATTTCTCTCTCACGGTCTCCATCAGCACGTGTTTTCACTACTTTCCAGCCATCGCAATTAAAATGAAATCTCAATCGAGACCCAACAGTAGTCACAACCTTCAAGCGTATTTGCGCATGTTTGCGACAAGACGGAACACGAATGGTGACAGTGAGTAAACCTTGGGCCTAAAGATAAGATGTGAGACGCTTGTCTGGAATTGGAGAGTGTGTGTTTCTACCTTTATAGGCTAGAGGCATTCACCTTGTAAAGTCTCGGAGAATTTAATGTTTCCCCTTAACCTATACATTCGTGCCATCTTTTATTGTATCATTATTTCTGTTTTATTCCACCAAAGGCTTAGTATGGGTTGCCAGGTCTTCGCATCGATGTTTAGGTCGGCGTTTCGGGGGCCCGTTGTGAACGTTAGAAACCTGTTGGATGCTGCCTTGTCTTTGTGAATTCATCAAGCATGAAGGAGGCGAGTGATTGATCGATCGACATGACTGAAGCTATAACGCGTGAGCAAGGTTAAGTCTTATTGCTATTACACATAGCTATTTCCATGGAACGCTCGCAACTTCGGATCGACGAAAAATCGATCTTCGGCATTGCATTGTGTGTGATTCATCGGTTTTGGGCACATCACACGAAAATATCTCGAGTTCTTCAAGAGCCAAACTGTCGAATCCACAAGAAAGTATTTTTAAAAATCAAAAAATCAATAATCTGGAAAATTATTAGCTTTTATAGGCAACAACATTCTGTGCACTTCTAGCCCGGGCTAAACAACCTGCTACAACATCGATGATCCAGCAAAATTCATGTGTCGGATCGGAGGCCAAAACTAACCATTTCTCACAGCGTTATCTATACCCTTGGCTGCTTGTGTGTTAACCTAACGACCATTCTAGTTGGTATTCCGTTGACACATAGCTACAATTGCACCAATCATAATTTGAGGGAACAAGGCGAGTCCGTTGTAAACTCTGCAATTCACATCGCTCGCTTAACCTGCTAGAGCGCTAATAAGGACACGCAAACAGGATTTATCTAGTGATCGACGGGGTATTTCGGAACTAGGTGCGATCAACTAATTATTAGATTGCATAATTACACTCCAGGATTGTATGATGGAAAACGTATTACAGGAACTAAAGGACGAGTTTCACATCTAATACTTGTAATACTGCCTCTTTTAACTGCTGAAAGTTTTGGTCCTCGAGACCTCAATAAAGCCACTACAATTATTAAAAATTATTATTATTAAAGGTAGCGGCGAGAGATGCCTCATCTTCCCATGTCCAGATGTTACTCTAGTCGAAACCAAAAGCGTACGAACTACGACACGTTTGATCCTTGAGGCCAGCGAAATAATCTGGGATCTAATCAGACGCCTGGAGAAACAGGAAACTCGGTGTAACGAGTCTGCGATAAACTCGAGACGTCTCCTCAAGTCATACTGTTCGCTGTCATCAACAGCAGTGACTCGAAAACATACGCGATTCTTTTAATAAGTAAAGCTCATTAAAACATTTATTCAAAACCACACATTAGGTAACGGTTCCAGGAATGTTCATATTTTTCAATTCTGCATTTCGAAAAAAAGTTACTTTCTCTTATTTTCTGCCAGAATATGATCTTTGGCGTACAAACCGTCGGTATAAAGGGATCGTCTCAACGAAAGGCGACGTCAAGACAATCGACGATTGACCTGTTTGCCACCGGTGATTGGTCCGATGGCTGTACAATTCTGGCATATGTTTGGTTTCCCAGAAGTTGCTCATTATTACAGTAAAAATGCTCGCTTAATCTGCAACAACAATTCATGCACGCAAACAGGATTTATCAACTGATCAAAGGAGTATTTCGGAACTAGGTGCGATCAACAAATTAGTCGAATGCATAATTACGCACCCGAAAAGGTTTAGCAAATTCTCAGAGACGTCTTTGCGTGGGTTTTTTTTCTTCTTTTTTTAAGTTATTCACCTCGCTATTCTGTCCATTCTACTCCATTTGAAATGAAAAGATATAGCTTCGTAAGAGTCGGAAAAGAAGCCTCATCCTCCTTGCCAAATAATTGCGGTGTACTACAAGGCGTAGTGCTATCTCCCTTCCTTTTAAACTATAACACGTCTGGCCCCCCAACGACGAACCACTAATAAAATACATGCCTGCAACACGAATGGTGATTCTCAACAGCTCGGACAAGCAGTCACTGAGGTACTCGAGTGGTCTTCGGAGAATGTTTTTCTTTTGTAGCGAAAGTGCATTTTATAACAAAATGGTTGATGACTTATACCACTGATAGATAAACGTGTGGACATTATGGTGATTGACTACCAGTAACGACCTTGAGATGTTTGTTGACGTGCACGGTTGTCAAAATAAAGTAGATTTAAGGATGAAGAACAGTTTCTCTTGGGGAATCCGGTCTTTTCCGCAACAGACGGATTCAAAAGGAGGCTTGAGTAAAAATAGTGCGGGTCCTTATGTGTCGAAAGAAGAGAAGATACCGCTGGAGTCTTTTCGACCGGAAAATAGTGCGGGTGCTGACGCAGAAGTGACCATTCATTTTTGTTCCATCGCGTTGGGACAGTGATGCCCATCGAAAAAGGCGACGACCACAGACTGCATGGTGTTTGCCATGAAGTTTGTCGTGACTAAGTTTACAGGTGACTGCGCCATTGCCACAAGCTCTACAATTCACATCGCTCGCTAGCAACCAGCGGTTTATCGATCTAATTGGCGAGTCTACAAAAGCTTGTCTTCATGCATTATTTAACCCAACCTCTCATAAACACCCAAATGAGAAATTCAAAGAATTCAATTTTACAAAAACATTTATTCAAAACCACACATTGGCTAACGGTTCCAAGAATGTTCATAGTTTTCAATTCTGCATTTCGAAAAGTTACTTTCTCGTATTTTCTGCCAGAATATGATTTGTTGCGTACAAACCGTCGGTATAAAGGGATCGTCTACACGAAAGGCGACGTCAAGACAATCGACGATTGACCTGTTGTCCACCGGTGGTTCGTCCGATGGCTGTTCAATTCTGGCATATCTTTGATTTCCCAGAAGTTGCGTTGACAACTTTACGTATACGCGCCACAGAGAGTCGTTTCTCTTGCAAAGGCGTTTTCGCTAAAATGCGAAAAATGAAGGCAAATAAATGCTTACATCATATTTGAAGCATTGTTCGAATTCGGCCATCTCAACCGAACAGGTAGACGCCCGCGATGCATAGATGCAGTTATCGACTTTGATGGTCCTGTATGCAACGTTTAGATCCATGGATGAGGTTGTTAAGTGGATTGGCTCGCTTAACGACGCGTGAATGATCGATTGTATGATTTCCTCTACCGTGTCCTGTCGGTATGGCATTGGGCAGAGATTTCTGTCATCCAAACCATTTCTTGTTTGAGTCTGTATAGAGTTAGAGGTTACTTGTTGACTTGTTTGGCAACAATGCGTTATGCCAATTTCGATTAATTCAATCAGTAGTAGCAGAAGCATCGATGATCCAGCAAATTCCATGTGTCGGATCGGAGACCATAACTAACCATTTCTCACAGCGTTATATATACCCTTGGCTGCTTGTGTGTTTACTTGACGATCGTTCTGATTGGTATTCATTTGGCACATAGCTACAATTGCCACAATCATAATTTGAGGAAACACGGCGAATCTGTGATTCACATCGCTCGCTTCACCTGCTACAGCGCTAATCTAGGCACGCAAACAGGATTTATCCACTGATCTGAGGGGTATTTCGGAACTAGGTGCGATCAACAAATTAGTCGAATGCATAATTACACTCCATGATCGTTAGATCTCATATTTAACAAGAATTTTAAAGACGAAGTTAAATATTCCAAATGATTAATTTATGGAAAACGTGTTGGAAAGCGAAAAATCGTCGGTTTCCATCGCAGCATCTTTGGGATCACTATATATCGACAATGACGCGAAAAGTATGATATTAGACAAGCTGGAAGTGCGTACAATACCTGCGCGTTATTCAATGACACCTATCTTCCTACGTCTACAACAACGAATACTAATACGACGAATGTGCAAACCCGAGAGATGCCCGATCCTCCAATGTCCAGATGCTACTCTAGCTGAAACCAAAAGCCTACAAACGACCACAAGTTTAATCCGCCAGGTCCGCGAAATAATCTGGGATCCAATCGTTCGCATGGAGAAGCATGAACCTTGGTGTAACGAGTCTGCGATAAACTGGAGACGTCTCCTCAAGTCATACCTTTCGCTGCCAATGAGATAGTACAATTGTACGCGCGCAACTATGTCCAACCTCCTACGTGACAACTTGGGCTGCGTGCGTGTGTACGTAATCACGTTTGTGCGTATTCTTGTGCGTGCGCCGAACTTGTATACTCTTTGCGGGTTGGTTGAAGGGGCCCTGTGACGCGCCTACGACTGCGTGACGGGAATCGGCTGTATCATCCGAATTCAACCAGCCTCCTCAGATGGCACTGCAGGGGAAGTCACGAACTGTTATTGATTTTACTCTCTAGCACGAGATTTACAATAGCTCGTTTGCCATCTTTGTTCCATGGTTGAAGTGTACCACGTTGGATCATACCAACAATCGGTAGAGCCCCAAGTAAAAGACGACGCAATGGAAACAAATTGTCGTTAACATGTTTAAAGAAAATGCCATCGTGGTGAAGCCAAACTAATAGCGCAATATAGAAAATGCGACGAAGAACAGAGTAAACGAAAATTTTGGGACCGAGGATAATAAAGGGTAATAACAGAAACGACTCTCAGAACAGCCGAGAGGCAGACATTATTTATTGGTGTTGATAATATTGGCGATTTCGGGTTTCAATGAGGCACCACCAACAAAAAGAACCCCTGGACATCAGTAGAAATCCTCCGAAAAGGTTAAAGCCGCCGTCGATAAACTGGACGCCGCTGAACCCTGTCTCGATAACGAGTTCGTGGAGCTTCTCTCGGGATCGAAACAGGTCGTCGCCGGATTCCGCTACCTCTTCATGGTTCTGCTGGATGTCAAGAAGGAAAACCGCAAATGCCCGGAGAAGCACGAAGAGAAGTCGTGGGCTGACGAAAGACTCCACGAAATAATAATCTACGAGCCATGTTGTACAAGCATTAATTGTCTGTTTCCAAGATACATCAAATTGGATCAAATGTTTATTGCACGAAAGATTCATCCATCTGCATGTTGTGTTTTATACAGCTTGTATTGTAACGTAGTTCCTTAATGGTTTTGTGGAAGTTGAAGAAGTATTCGAAATATTAGTAGATGTGGAAGACGTTTAAGTCGTTTTCAGTAGAATTGTTCGAATAAGACGCTGTTGAAGTCGTATAAGAAGTATAAGCAGGAATAGAAGTAGTATAGGTAGTATCAGTAGTTGTGGAAGTCGTTTTAGTCGTTGAAGCAGTTATATTTGTAGAATTTGTAGTACAAGCAGTGATGAAAGTATTCCTTGAAGTATAAGATGTGGTGGAAGTCGTCTTTTTTTGTTATACAATTTGTAGAAGTAGTATTTGTAGTATAGGTTAATGTCGATGTCGTCTTAGAAAGCTCGAGTCGCTCTTTTCTGCTCTTTTCTTGATTCCTGGGCGATGTGCGTACATGATTCATTTTTCAATCACTAGTGACTGCAACGAGTCCTGAAAGCTGACTTGCGCCAACGAAATAAGGCGTCGATGTTCAGTCGCGGAGAAGCTGTAAACGCTAATGCAGCAACACCGTCATCGACCACAGTCCTCATTCTCATAAAATGTTTGCCGTGATAGCGCTTTGTGTTATCATTGCTTCCGTTAATGCTTGTCCATCGTAAGTTATTGTATTCTATCGCGAAATAATATTTTTATACAGAACACCCTCTTCTGAGCATAAGTGGTAAGTTCTTAAATTAATCCTATTTCTGATTTTCTTGTTTGTCAGGAAGAACATAACTTAACCTGCGACTCTTTCATTAATTTTTAATTTATCTTGCAGCCGTGGCTGTGCCTCGTATATTTTTCATTTGACATTTGAATTTATATGTTTATGGTGTAAGGTTTAAGCAATGCATTTAAACGATATAGGGGATTTATATGGTGACCATTGGATGCGTTGAATACAATTCATAATAAACAACTAATATCGTAATAAATATTGTTTTTATAGTGACAGCTGGTATTAATAATTTATTTTCTGCGCCGCCCAGCGACAGAGCCCACGAACCTCTGACACCCCATGAACCCGTGAACGGAAGATGAGTGGCATCATTATTGTTCGAATGATAATGAATTCAAAACAGACCACGACACGAGGGCCATCGTCGATAGTATTGGGTTAGAGGGTAAGTAGAAAATCTGAAAACCCGCAAGTAGAATAAGAATTAGAATAAGAATAAGAAGGAAGCTACAAGTCAACGATTGGACGGATTTGTCAGGCTATGCGATTCTTAGAACGATGGCTGTTCTAAACAATAATCTAAGTAGGTTTCAATGAGTTTAATTGTAAAGTGAACTTTCAATATAAACCGGACGGCGAACCATCAGCGGCCAATTTCGCATTTCTTTGAAGCAATTTGCGTGTGTCCGTTTTGTCTATCTTGAAAGCTGACTTGCGCGACCTGCTCTCCAACAACGAAACTAGGCATCGATGTTCAGACGCGGACAGAGCCCAAAGACCTCTGACACCCCATGAACCCGTGAACGGAAGACGACAGAAGATGAGTGGTATCATTCGACTGGTAATTAATTCAAAACAGACCACGACTCGGGGGACAGGATTAGTGGAAAATTTGAAAATCCGCCAGTCTCCAGGGGAAGATGGCATCCCACCCGACGTGTACAAGGCCTGCGTGCCGGCCATCATTGACAAAGAGTCTGTTCTGGGAAAATCAAGAATACTCAAGCGATTGCAGCACCCTCAGACTGCTCCTGTCTAAATCAGTGTTTTCCAATTATAGAGGCATCATTAAAATCGACAGAGCAACGAAAGTATTCTTTGCACTCCTTTCTGTCTATGTTCTAAATCTCTGTCTTTCCTTCGCCGATACCACCATGCACTGGTGTTCGCTTCCGGAAAGTTAGTCAACTGAAAATGTGGTACAGTCGACACCTTCTCGGATAATTATTGTGCAATTTTGACAAAATATTGTATTCAATAGGCGGTAAAATGGACGCAGTAAATTACAAGAGAATTATGGCCAAAAATATCTAGTCTCCTTTTTCTCAACAGCATGCGCTCCCTATCCAAACCTCAAACAACACGAACAGCATAGATGGAAGGCGATTTATAAAAAAAAACCGTGAGGACGACAACAGCGATATGTAATCATACTACTCGGTCTTCTTAGCTAAGAGTACGATGTCTGTGAAATTGAAGATGGGATTTCCAATTTTCCCGTAGATCCTATACGGGATTGGAGCGATCACGTCTGCAAATCTGAGCACCCCGTCGGGTTGTAATGCATTTCTTGTCTGAAAAGATTAATGGCGAAAAATTCAACTGCCACGTGATTGGCTATCAACGAGATTACTAAATGTATCTTCAAAGGCGACCTTACCGTCATCACAGTCGGCGTCAGAAGCGCATTTTCTCTTAAAAAGGAAAATTAATTTGTCCACAATAGGCTTTGCGACCTTGTTAAAAAGGCGGAAAAATACGAAAAACGTACGAATGAGCGCCACTGGCGGTGTCTGCGACTCTCGCCGTCTTCATGGCCGTTGTCAAGGAGGTGGCGCTTTGGGCGTTCACGCAAGCAAATCTGAGCACCGCGTCTAGTTGTGACGCATTTCTTGCCTGTTTAAAGACGAAAAATATATGGTTGACAATATCGTCTTCTCATTGGCATGGTTGACGAATGGCACGTCCATTGATTTGTATATATTTACAAAAATGGCCTTACCCTCATCGCAGTCGGAGTCAAGAGCGCATTTTTTCTTGAAACAGAAGAAAAAATACATTTTAATTCGACGAACATAAATACGCTTGCCTTCAGATATTGGGTAATTATCTCGTAAACAGGAGTACAAAGATTGTTGGCAAGGAAGTTTCCTTGGACACATATGCATCGTGTCATTGATTCAGAACAATCGCTAATTGTATTTTGATGGCTGGAGTTTTATTTTTCTCGCAAAACGGAGAAGACTACCGTTTTCAAGACAAATTGTTGCTTCCAAAGTGGATCAGTAGCCCTCGCCGAATGCAGAATAAAATTAAAAATCGATAAACGGTACCAGTGAGCGCAGCTGCCGATGTTTGCGACCCTCGGCGTCTTCGGGATCGTTGTCGTGATGTTTCCTGTGTTTACACTTGCAACCGCTTTCGGGCACCCTGAACATATTGGAAAACGTATTTACTTGCGACATTTCAGAAGCGTTGACAACTGATTGAAGGTTTCATAAAATTGAGCGGTCTTTACGGAAAAAACAGCTAATGCATTGGGGAGTTAACACGTTGCATTGACCTTGGGAATGTTACTTGAATGCTGGAGAGCATGGAATATGTGTTGAGAGAAATTTCTGAAGTTGGAATTCTTTCGAACACACATTAACTCAATTTTTTCAAATGCTCTTACAATAAATATATCGAAAGGACTTACGGAGCTTCTTCAGACGGGTTTTCTCTTGAGATGGAAAGAAATGGTAGACACTTAAACATGTTTAACAGCCAAGCATTCTATAGCGAGGCATTTAATCTTTCTCCATCTTATGGCAACTGCACTCACAAATTGGTTTCTTCTGCCTCCGAGACTTGGACACAGGCGAGCAGGACCACGACAGCCAATAGGAACAGAAGGCACGAGCGCATCGTTTTTTCTAAAATCCGAAAAGAGAAAATTTGGAACATCCCGTACAACCAAGCATAATTGAAATAAACCCATCTACGATCATCTTTGATGCGCTAAGGGCAGACAAAGTAACAATATACGAACCGTCGTCAGATGATAACAAGACCAGGATGGAGAGTCTCAACTCGTTGTGGATGCCTTTTATACGATTGTCACGACAAATGACCAACCAATGAAATGCCACCTCGTGTACAACGAAAGCGTTTTCCGGTGTGCAGTTGACGTGCGTCGTCCATCCTGTTTTCGCGCTGCCGTTGCGCATCTTCGGACGAGCGGAGTAAACAAAGGCTATTTTCGGAAGGCGGACGTCCGACACGGCTGGACAACGACAGACTCCTCTTAATCGATCAACCCTCAATCGTATTACTTAGATAATTATAACTACATTCTGCTGACAGCTGTATCACACAGATTTACATTTCAGTAATGTGTTCGTGGTGCACTGTTTATAGCGCATTTTCTGGGAACTGCCGTTTTTTCATGACACACCTTGGTAAACAATGGAAAGAGCGGATACGATCAGCACAAAGCTGTGGCGGTTGTAGCCGTCTTATGACACCACGTGCCTTAATCGCGTTGGGACAGTGATGCCGATCGACAAAAGCTTAAGTTTGTGCTAATACTACAGGCAGCATGGGGTTTGCCTTGAAGTTTGTCGTGACTACGTTTACTGGTTGGCGGCACCATTGCCTAACGAGGAGGCCTTTGCCGTAGAAGCGGAACCCACATCCCGGTACTGCAAGACAATCGCAAGGCCATCGCGGTCCAGCTTCACGAAGGCACCAAACCGCCACAATCTCCACAATTGTATCGTTATTTGTGAAGCCAAACCATTAGCGCAGAAGAAGAAAATGCGACGAAGAACAAAGAGGAAAAATATAATTTGGGGAATGGAGTGCAGGAACGACTCTCAGTACAACCGGGAGGGAGACATTATTCAAGGGCGTCGATAATATTGGCGAATTCGGGTTTCAATGAGGCACCACCAACAAAGAAAAGCGTGCACATCAGTCGAGATCCTCGGAACGGTGAAAGCCGCCGTCCATAAACTGGACGCCGCTGAACCCTGTCTCGATTACGAGTTCGTTGAGCTTCTCTCGGGATCGAAACAGGTCGTCGCTGGATTCCGCTACCTCTTCATGGTTCTGCTGGATGTCAAGAAGGAGGACCCCAAATGCCCGGAGAAGCACGAAGAGAAGTCGTGGGCTGACGAAAGACTCTACGAACTTATCATCCACGAGCCACCGACCGGCCAACCCGAGTTAAAGCTTCGCAAAATGATCGCTCTGCCCTAGAACATTGTGTTTCCTTGAAATCAGTTGTGATTCAAACATGATTGGAAGATTAATATACTTCTTTTTAAATTGTTAAGAAAGTCTTCTTTCTTGTTGTTTTTTGTAGGACGGTGTATAACAATAATCTGCGTAGGTTTCGTTGAGTTAAATTGTTAAGAAAAATTGAAATATGTACCGAACGGCGAACCATCGGTGAAAGCAACCAGCGGCCAATTTTGCATTTCTTTAAAGCAATTTAAATGCCGCGGGTTTCCGTTCTGTCTATCTTCTGAATCAATGTCTGTCTGTCTGTCTGGCTATGCGAGTCTTAGAAGACTCAACTAAGAATACCCGGACCAACCGCGGTCGATTCTGTTCCAGGCTAAAGCTTTACAACAACTTATGGGGAAGTCGTTTGGCATACTCCTCGACTACGAGGCAAAAGGATACATTCTGCCGTGTCGGAGTGACTCATTCCTCACACTCTTCTTTGGCAGACTGGCCTTAGTGCCCCGGACCAACCGCGGTGGATTCCTGGAGGAGTCGTAGGTTAAACGCATACGCGTGGCTGATTTGCAAGAAATTTACAAAGACAGCTGTCTCGGGCCGGGTAGCGTGCATTTGTGCATATCGGATGAAATACAGGTTACCTGTTCCTTAGCCCTTTCTTCTAGACCTCTGTCGCTGTGGACCATCTATTGTTTATTGTAAATTAATAGAGGATTATGCCTAAAATACCATTTTCCAATCAACACTTCTTCTATTTTTTTTGTTTGTTACAACTTGTAATTTCAAAACTTTTGGTCCTCGTACCTTAATAAATTGAATCCCATTATTATTATTTTTATTTGTATTAGCTACATTATATATTCGTTCATACACAATAGCCAAAATCAGAACTGAAAATAAATAATAAAATGCATGAATATGAAATAATTCACTATTATATATTTTTTAACGCCAACTTATAAATAAATATTTACTGTTATATGTCATTGAACACGCTAAAAAATTTCATATTTGTTTAAACCCTTTTACTGACCGTTCTTCAAGGCCACTCTCAGGCGATGGGTTCTCTTGGAGTTAGTGCGAGTGTTTGGTATGGGGTAATCTTGTTTAACTTGTAGATTCGTTGATCATCATGTTGATACACCGATAAACCCATCTAACCCATTTAAGTATTTGATTGAACATCTCTATGGACCCTCCAAACATTCGTGTCTTGCGTAGACCGAGTCAAAAGACAAATACGCCTAACAGAAAGAATGCCAAGTGAGTTATATATATCAAGTGGCTTTTGAACATTGCATCCAATAGTTATTTTCAGCATTATCTGCAATATACTTTCATTACGTAGTTTCCAGATCCCTCCCATATTAATGAGAGCGCGATTCCACGGAACTACCACCACGTTTTCCCAGCCATGAGATTCTAGATCGGCTAACCAATTTAGTTCGCTTTTGAAATTTCGTGTTTCCTATTGAATATTGGGGCAACTATATTTCCTTTTTGTGGTATAAATCGTTCAGCATAATTTTTGGTTTTATATATTTTATAAGATCGTCCGTTTCTTCAAAAACATTGGAACAACGAGAAGCGGATTATGCCGCTGCTAGGCGACGAATTATGGGCTCTGAATCGGAAGATATCGCTGGGATTCTAGATGAAGACTCTGCTGCTTCTGCATCAGAAACTACGGCATTAAAATTCGGGAATATTGCCACAAAGTCTACTGAGGCAGATCAACCCGAAGAACCTAACTTTCACAATCTAAAGATACCTTCATCTAGTCCCCAATTACCAACTGTAGTAAAATCCCCACCAGCAACGGTAACGCAGCAACTTCCGGTTGCTATTCCCTTAATGTCTATTCCAACGGCGGCTCTACCTATACCCTCCTCTCTCGATGGTAATCCCCGCGCGTTCTACCAACAACAAGGTCTTCCTTCTGTCCTTGCAGCACAACAGCAGTGTCAAGGTTCGCCTGCATTACTCCCCCAGCACTATACCCACAGACCACCCCATGTTCCGTTCATGTTTGGTGCTCCTGCACCCTTTGCCCATCAATCATCACAGCAGCAGCCAACAATGCAGCCTCACCATCCTGATGCACTCGCGAACGGTTACTCGTCAGCACCCCAACTCCTTGGCTATTGTTCGCCTCAGGCGCATATGGATGTTTTGCATCAACAATCCGTCTCTTCGATGCAGATGCCTTCCACACAGGAACAGCTGTTTCGGCAGCAATACCAAACGTTTGCAGCTGCAAATATTGCCTCGTCTGGGTCCACTTCACAGGCCCCACAAAAGCCCAACACATCGCCGCAATCTGGTGTCTACCCGAACGGAAACTGTCATCAGCTCCCCGGTTTACACTTCTATCCGGCTACCACAAGATAGGACCTGCGTGTGTGCCCGAGAAGACGTCACCTCTACCACCCCCAAACTCGTTTACTCCAGGCTCACACAAGATACCCTCATCGCTCTCTCTCCCAACGCCCCTGTAATACAAACTAACCCAAGTGTATTCTCTCTGTATACATATTACGTATCTATATTTTGCTAAATATGTATAGAATGCAAGGGAAACACACTTGCGAAAAAGATGCAGTGGTCGTTCTCTGGGTCACGTGATGTCTGTAATGGCTGCACGTGTGTGCGCGTTGGCAATTGATATTTTGGCGTTTTATTCTGTGGCGACTCGGCAAAAGCGGTACTGGTTTGGGTTAACTTAAACATTTCCGTTTTTATCTAGCTGAAAAGTTGCCTGCGTTGATATTCCCCTTCCATGCTTAATAGTGTATGTCACGGCGATTCTTGGGAATATTTATACAATAGGTGGTCTGACCTGAGCCCAAATATCGGGTTTCCATAGAATTTCGCTGGGGAGATTCGTTGAGTTGGACTCATTGTTTAATGGTGTTTTCGATTACAGATCTGAGTAATATTTCAAGTTACTAGTTTAAAGCCCAACTTAAAAATGGTTTAACTGGAGTAGTCATCTTACATAAATGTCTACTTTAGATCTTACCAGTCACGAGAAAATATAGACGCCTGGAAGCTGCTAAATTTTATCATCATTTTCATTATAGGAAGTCAGTCTTGAAGAGGTGTTTTGATGCATTTTCTTCGAGATATTTGAATCTTGGTGTTCCCCATAGACTGAAACTTCACTGCTAGTCAATAAATGGGGCATCTTTCCAGTCATTTTCCGTGTACTTTGAGGCCTCAACCCTCTTGTCGATTAGTGTAATCTAGCGCGAGAAACACGCCCTTTGCGCCACTGAAAACAGAAGATGCACTTGTTGCGAAACTGGTATCTATTCTGCTGCTGTATGGTTTCGCTTAATCGTTTCAAACATATTCCATTCTCACAATGTATAGTGTCACGAGTCTTGCGTCATTAGCAGCAAAGACATGATTGATCAACTTCCATCACGCGAGTGCACTGGCCAATCGGTGTCACCAGGTTAGGTTATAAAAGGACATGTAGATTATTAAGTGGGGTGGAGTTTTTGATCACAAAATGGGTGATAGGGAGAACGTCATTCGAGACCATTGGTACACTTGTGGCAAATTTGATGGTCCCGCCAATGCATTTAAACGGTTGCTACTTACATACTTTAAGTAGATTGCTTACATCACAGACCCTTGAATTGAGATAATTGACTGAGACGGACAGCAATTTCGGTTAAGAAAATTGAAATGATAGACTTCGAGTATTCAGCAAAACATGATTACAATTGGCTCGTATATTTCCACTACAAATGGAGACCATTTATCAATACTATGGCAATCAAACATATAGATATCAAAATTCCGTGATTCGACGCCCAGCTGATCGTGCGTCGATCATGACAGCGTTTGAAATTAAGGCTAGCTGGACCATCTCGGAAGATCGAAAATTATTCGTTTAATCGCACCCTATGTGAAGCTATTGTCGTCTTTTCGGAGGGCTATGAGCAATGTAATGAGCAAATTGCACCTGATAAAATCTGCAAAAACCGCTGAAGATGACTGGCGAGTATGAAGAAAGCACAAATATGTGCAGCTTCACAACACCCCAACGACGCTGGGCTGATACCAGTGACGAAGATTCAACAAACCCTTTCCCTGTGAAAACTCTTGCACCGAGCTGTTTCACTGTTTCATTCGTCCGTAGACGACTTTGACCCCGATCACGTGAGTTTTCATGCATTTCTTGATTTTTAAGTTCGGTTAGTTGTAACATTTGCTGAGCTAACCCGTCCATCATACTTTTAAACGCTTTCCTGCTTCCTCACTTTGCCCTGGGTTGTTTATCTTTAGTTGTGGCAGCCTGGTCCGATTTGACGAAGTCATCAATGGTCCTTCCAATTCAATATTCTGCCAAGGGGTGACTTTCCCCACAACCTGCCAAATATGCTTTGGGATATATTAACTCGGCCTTTAGGATACCACACGTTATCCAAAGTATTTTCCTAATACTTATGGTTTTATTAAGGTCACACAGACAATACTTTCAGGATTATAATTCACAACAGGTACAAGTTAGTGCGAATGCAGGAAATAAAAACGAGGTAAATTTGGAGGAACAGAAATTAAGCCCACAACAAATATAAAAGGTTTGAAAAATTATAAATGGCGCCTGTTTCCATGATGAAAGCGCAAATTGGTGAAGTAAACACGTCATTAATGTTCGGTTCTACCGTCAAAACGACGAAAAATCGTTCATTAATGCATTTGTACGGATTGTGAATCAAATTGATGCATGCCTGATGAACTCAAGGGCGCGAATCCATTTGCCAAGATATCGTACACTGACAAAAGCTTATCAAGCCGGAAATAAGTTGTCACCTCGGAGAAATAAATGCCTGCGCATTGAACCCAATGAACGCTTAACCTTACATTGCAACTTCAAGAGAACAGGAAAAACGCAATCAGGCCTGCGTTATTACGAAGCAGTCGTGTTTATTTACATTTCAATTGATTCACAGCCACAGTAACACAGGAAACACCATATTTTACTTTGTATGTGCCAGCATAAATGAGCTACGAGACAGAATTGGGTCCTTCTCGTAGAATTACAGGATTGGTGGCAATTACTTTATTCGGGATCAAGTGATGTTGTGTTTTATTGGGTTGAGGGTTGTAGAGGGTATCGTGTGATAAATCTGGTCGATTTCTGGACTATTTACCTGGTTGAAATCTCAGCGCATGTGCGAATGTCGTTCTGGGTGCCTGCAGTTAGCAAAACAATTCAGATATAGCCCAACTCGATTTTGTGAATCGATAGGGTTTTGTTGTCACAACTTTCCTTCATTAATTGAACCAATCACAGAGAGCATATACATCTGTCAAAACCAAGGCAGCTCAGCACAATTTGTTTCCAGCGGTCTTCAGCTCGGGCGGGATTTACTGGACATGCGCCAATAGGACGTTTGCTTGTGTAAACGGGATGGTAATCTTCAATGACGGCGAAGATTGCTATCTGGATCATTTACAGTAATCTAATGCAACAAAGGAGGTCTCACATTGGATCACAACACAAGGACGCGGCTGTCTTCATCCACAGTCGTCCAAACCCAGCTCATGGACCAGCATCGTGGTTTTCCCCTGCTAAAGACCCACACATTTCTGCCCAAAGCCTCTTTCACATCACCATTCATGCACATTCTTTTTCATATATATCTATGCATATTATTTTACACAAACGCCTTCTCATTATGGCTGTGTTGGGCGTGTCAAGGAGCTTCGCGTCTAAACCCCAAGCGAATGTCTAACATTTCGTGGGTCAGAATCACCCAATTGAAATCCAAGCCCTTTTCCCTATTTAATAATAATAATAATATTCGCTTTATTAAGGTTACGAGGACCAAAAGTTTCAGCACTAAAATTTACAATAAACAAAAATGTTACAGGACGTCACGATTAAACGTAGAAAATGCAGAATAAGTTGAGAAGAATAAAAGAAGTTACATCGAGGTAAATTTGCAAGAAAGGCGTCCAATTCAACCCACAAAGTATATAAAGTTTGCCAAACGGGAAATGGCGGGCTTTGAAAAGCAGCCCTATCCAAAACGCGCGCCAATATCTCATAACAAACCCTGGTCTGTTAAAAGTGCTCTGCTTTGGTGAACCGGATATAGTTTAGGCACAATGCTTATCTAGGTGGTTATAATAACAATATTAATAATAATAATACTACGCTGTATTGAGGTCACAATACCCTAAACCTGGGGGTCAAATATGCAAATAACAATAGGGATTTACGATTATACATGGAATAAGAGGCAGCCCTTTGCAAACGATTTTCTTTTTTCCGTTCTGATATTTGGGAGTGTTGAGGGCTACTTATTTCCTGATGAAAATGCGGATTGGCAATAAGTTAACAGGAAATGAGACTGGTTGCAAGAAATTAAACCCTCTAATAACTTAAAGCTTGGCGAACGTGTTGTAAAACGCAATGTAACACGCATTGTAACAATGCATCCGTCCCAACTAATGCATTCCAACGATGAACATGTAGCCGATCACTCGATACACTGACCCCAGGTACGTCACCTAAGCCTCAAGTCAAGACGCGTAAATACAGTCTCTGTCAAGACAGACAGTTGCGTAGTTGGACAGCTCTTTTCATCTAGCGTGGAATGCTGGAACATCTATGCAACATGTTTCGTTGACCGGTCAACAGGGTTTCGCTCCGGTCAGTTATTGGAGGGAGGAAAACTTGTGAACTTTCTGAAGTAATACTATTCGTCCATCCGCTGATATCATTTTCCTGGGAGACACCCCTATCACATTGAAATCGGTGGTCCGCCGAATAAATCGTAGAAAACGAAAATCAGTCCTTCTACTTCGATCATGACCCGTGGGGTCCGAACCGAGAAAAGCACAGATTCGCATCTAACGCGCCGCTATCATCATCTACAGTTGCGCGTCCAGGACACCAGGAGAGATTGGAGGTGTCGTCGACGAATGCGAAAGAGGGACTGGCCGAAAAATGACAGCTATCTCCTACTGGAGACTCAACCGGCTTCATGAGGTTTGCCAAAACGATTCCAGTTGCCACTGTGGTGACCTGACCCGGGAATCCAGCTGAGGTTCCTCACCACCAGGTCAAAGATGCTGACCTCTACACCGTCGGACTGGTCAGGCGGATCAACTGTCTGACGACGGAGCTGTCCATCCATCCACTGCAGTAGTTTGGCGCCCAGACACCACCAAACTCGTGTTGACGCTGTCAATGCGACGGTCAACTGAATAATCATAATAATTGTAGCGGCTTTATTGAGGTCACGTGGACCAAAACTGTCAGCATAAAACAAGACAGCATAACAAGTACTAGATATGAAAATTGTCTTTTAGTTCCAGCTTCATCAGCTCTGGTGAAACCAAAAATAGGGACAAATAATGAATGAAAGAATTGCGATATTCCACCGTTCTTTTGGGCATTGAACGGTATAGGCTACGCATTAGTCGAAGAGATTTACATTCAGATAAACTGGGATAGAGGGGGTGGGTGGGGTCACTTCAAATACGAGCAGCGATTTGTGAAAAACTATATTTGTGGCGTTTAACGATGATTTAACGACTGGAGAGAATAGGCCGGCCACTAGAAAACGAGATTATTTTAAAAAGACTACGATGGTTTAAAAAATCAGAACATTTATGGCCGGGAAAAATTACTGGGGAACAATATACAAATAGGGGAATTATACAGGCACGGCAAAATATTTTTATATGGCTAGAGCTTAAACGAAGTCTCCTGAACCGGCGAACTAGAAAACAAAGGCGACGGCATTTACCAAAGACAGCATCTGCATGATCCGTCCATGATAACCGACAGTTACAAATAACGCCGAGGAATTTCGATTTCGCGAGTATTTTCGTTTAATCAATGGTAAATCCATTAAATTGATGAGTTTAAACAGGGGTTCAATTTTTATGCAAAGTGCAGTAAAAAGGTCGATAAAGATGTTTAAAAGAAGACAGATTTTCCCAAAAATGCAAAAGAATTGTTTTTTTTAATGCTGGTGGCCGTCAAAAGGCCCCGCACCAAAAAACAACTCAAGACATGGATGTGTGTGTCGATGATGTTTTTAGTCTACCTGGGGGCACATGGCAGTCTTTTATTGACAGATGGTATAATTTCTCGTCACCAAAAGCTTGGTCGGCAATAGAATACAATTTGATTTCGGTCGTAAATTTTATTTGCAATAGTATTAACATAAATGACATAATAGCAGATCGGCTAAATTTAAAAGTGATAAACAACAATTGCAGTGGGAATTTATTTTTCCCTCCCGGTTCGATTGAAATACATGATTTCATTTCATTTCGTTCTCGACCAGTAAGGTCAGACGATTGGGGCTTTTTATCGGGCAGCGATCCGGCTGCCTGCTAGGTCTTCCTCAAGAGCAGGCAATATCATGTTCGAAACGAAGTTGCTCATTGAAAGGATTTGCTGGAGCGGGATTTCGTTCATTTGGAGAGGCACCACTGGGTCAAAGAGGACAGTGATTGTTTCTGGACTGGAAAAAAACATGGCATCCCATCATTCAATTGACAAACCGAGGCAACTCGCGCTTCCGGCGATTGCCGTTCCAATAAATCAATGCTTACCCATTCTGGGGCAACCTGTGGAGCTCAACACGCACGACGAACGCCTTGGAGGATGTCGAAAAAGAGAGGATTTGCCAGTTGGATTGTTTTGTTTGGTATGCCACGTTCCAAACACGTGGCGACGTTTGTTTCGCCTCTGACCAAAGGAATGCATAAAATTGGCGTAACTGTGTCATAACTGAGGTTTAATAATAATAATAATAATAATTGTAGCGGCTTCATTGAGGTCACGGGGAACAAAACTTTCAGCATAAAACAAGGCAGTATAACAAGTACTAGATATGAAAAGTGTATTTTAGTTCCTGCTTCACCTGCTCTAGTGAAACTAAAAATCGGGACAAATAATGCGTTGTGAATGTGGATTCGTGTATCGAGATCGTAAATTGCGGGAAAAAAGACGCCACGTTGCGAACACCCATTCAACTAGAGAACTTCGCATAGAGGAGATTCGTTTGACAGGACAACTAGAAAACAGTGAGCATCGTATTTCCACATCGGCTGTGTTTACTATCAGCAGTTGTGGGAAAAGGTGAAAACCGGTCAGTGATCAGCAACAATGCGAATGAGGGATTTTTAATAACTAAAAATAATTAATTAACATACCCGTCGTCATATCTAGAAGTTGATGGAATGGTTCATAGAAAATCGAAGACCGGTGAGGAACTGAGACAATTTGAATTGCTATGGTGGAATAAAATACATTTTAGTTGTTGCTACAGCCTCCGGATTGTGAAACAAACGGCTTAATTATTTCAATGCTTACCGGGAGGAAAATCTTTCTTCGACACACTCATATTTGCATCCAAACATGCCACGCGAAGCCGCAGCTTCAAAAACGATTCAATTATATCCTAGTTAAAGGAGGAAATGTCTGTACAATAATGTCAATTGCGTTGACCAAAACTTCGTTAAATCAAAGAAATTAGACACAGATTTAAATCGTAAATGATAACTATCGCATCACCCCGAAATTCTCGACTGATGATATCAGCCAAAGACGCTAACAGCATCTGCCGTTAAGATCTCGGCCATTAAAACAGCGAAAAAAATAAAGAGTCGCGTCAAATAAAATATTGGTATTATGTATTCGCTTTATTAAGGTCACGAGGACCAGAACTTTCAGCATTAAAAGTTACAATAAACAAAACTGATAACAGAAGTAAATAATACTGTCAACGGATGACCAGAGAACTAGTGCTATTGAAAACTCCCAGAAGTGTTAATAATAATATTTGTATGCGTTTTATTCAGGTCACGAGGACCAAAACTTTCAGTATAAAGAAGGAATAAAACATGACTTCATTATATTGTGCTTCATGCGCGTAATATACGGGTTATTTATGTTTGATTAATGGGGCATTCTAAAAATACACTACAACAGATTATCCGGTAAAATGAAAAGCTAAACTAATCGCGTTTACCATGTTGCTGTGCACACAAACTTAAATGCCTGGCAATTTGCAGCCAATGAAAGTCGATTGATTTTTTATAATTTATAACATGCGTGCTGCGCTTTTCCGGTAAAAGGATAATTTCCAAGCAGATCGTAGAAAAGAGAGACGTCGGAGGCTAGAGACAATAAGGAGTTCCTGATAAGGATTATTACAAACCGACGGAATAACTATCGGACAAAGATCGTGAGGTTCGGGAATGAAGACCTTTTTATCTGGAGACCCGCAGTCGAATACATAGAGGACGATATAATATGGAGAAATCGACGACAGAAAAAATTGTGCTAAAGTGCGTTTAAATCAATCTGGAAAATTTTTATGTCGTCCGATGCGATTAGTTTGCATCGTATCCGTGTTGTTGTTCGATTGACTCAAAGCGGTAGAGTTAAGGCCGAAATTGTGAAACGAGGGCCTCTCTGAAGACACACAGGCTGCGTCGCTGTAATCGTTGGCGGTTTGGTTTCATCAATTGTGTATGTCCATTTCATAGCATGTGTGGTGGTACCGGTCAATATCCAAAAGAAAGGCGCCTTACCGAAATTCGGTAATTCCTTATTTGTCCCGAGTTTTATTTTTACTCGAACTTGTGAAGCAAGTTCTAAAATACCGTTTTCGTATTTAATAAGTACTTATAGCTGTCGATGAGAATGACCATCGCGTGGAAAGCGTTTTGCGATAAAAGGCGACGTCCTATTGACGCATTCCGTTTCTCGACTGCCTCGATAGATCCAGGCTGTTTAGGCTACTGCAACTTAGTAATTTAAAACGTAAACCAGCTTCAATTAGTAGATGAAACGTTCATCCTATTTTTCCAGTCTTTGTTCATGGCGCCAATACTCTGCCATCCACCTACTTTGAACTTCGACTTTCGCAACTCCGTAACGACCGAATAATGTGTTTCGGGGTTCTGTTGTAATTTCTTCAATTCCTATTATTTTAGAAGGAGTGCAACATTAAGGTTTCCCTCTTATGTTGATCTACTCAAGGCAAACAAATACGACTTAAATGCCCACACACAAACTGTGATCAAAATATTTAAGACAGTGAGAGGGGGATTGAAAGAGTGTGAGAGCAAATTATCCGTGTGCCCAAGCGAGTAACACGAACAGAGAGGATTGTCTGTCTTTTCTTGCGACTGTATCACTTATTCACCCACATGCGCGAGGGTCGGCTGCGGATATCACGAGGTGTGCGGTTGCATCCGCACATCCCTCTTGCTGTTGTTAGTATTGGTAGTTGTTGTTGTTATTGTTGTTGTCACTGCCTGTCTCTGTTTCGCATCAGACGAGCCACTGGAAACCACCCGGTGAGATCGGAGGTTGAGTTGCGGTTTTGTTGCGGGATAGGTAACTTCGGGTGCGTCCGCAAGTTGATGATACCCGCCTACACTGCCGCAAGCTTCCATTGCATCTGTCGCAGGCTTCGAGAGCGTCTGGAGAAGTAGGGCGTGTGTGGACCAAGGCAACTCGCCCAGGGATCTACGCAGGGGGCGGGTTCTTGTTGATGAGCTCTGTAGCACCTCGGCGTCGATAAGGCCGGCTGATGATAAGATGGAAGTGTGGTGGTGGCTGCGTTGGTGGGAGTATGGGTGGCAGAATGACTGGTAGGGCAACGGGTTCTGGAGAAGGCACACTTCTTCAGTGTCGGGATTGGATCCGACACCGAAAGACCTGTCGCCGCGATGATTATCGTGGAGAGCACGTGCAGTGAAGGAGGAGATAGAGGAAGAAGAGTCGATGATTTCGCCGCCTGCGGAACTGTTGCTGTGAGAGGCGGCACCTCCTACATGGGAAATCTGCGAAGGACGAGGAAAACCAATTAACACACGCCTATTGTACCCTCAAAAAGTAGAAAACGTTCGCATGCTGGGACGTAACCAGTACACCACTTCAGTAATGCCTCCATGAAGAATTCGGATGATGCTGCCGCCTCCAGGCCGATTTCCGATTTTCGTGAAATGCATGACGCCGAAAACTACTAACCCGGTCCAAAATCTCTAATGCCAACATGTGTATGAACTCGCAGGCAGTTATAGCGGGATCTCTCTCGAACAATCCCTTGCCGGGCTAGTTAGATTCCGCATGCTGACACGTACACGATTTGTGTCAGTCTCTAATTCGATGGATTAAATACGCGCGCCAACTCGCAGGCAAGATTTATAGAGAAAATGACTTCACCATTGGAGGTAAGTGCAGGTGGTGAGGATTTGAAGGTTTCCGGCGAACGACGGTCTCTTGGGGTGAAGTTCCATCCAGGCCGGCATCATCATTGTCATCATCATCATCATCATCATCGTCTTTGCCATTGTCATCGTCACAAAAGTCATTTTCGGCTATTCCGATTGGTGTTTCGTTTAAGTTTTCACTTCGGTTTTCGTCGCTCTCACCAATAGGGGGCGTCGGCGCGTTCGCCGCTAGACGTCTGTAGTGAGTCAATTGTCTCTGAGTCGGCACCAGGAAGCAAGACTGAAGCACAATACGTACTGAGACTATTTAAGTAGATAGGAATTTCGCGTTGCACATATAGGGCAACAACGCCTTAGGTGGTGTAAATGTAAAAAAATGGGACAAATCTGCAATCCTTAAAGGGACTTGAAGATGTGCTAGACAAAGAGCTGGCGAATACCCAATCAAAGCGTCCATGATGAAAAATCGGCCCCCTACATAAAAATAGGATTGCCAAACTATTTTATGACAATAACCTTAACTACATCCTGTGAATCTATGTATAATCGTCACGTGGTATTCGCCACCTAAATAATTCGAATATTTTGTTTACTTAATTCATGTTAGTAGTCTGAGAATGTTAACTCACGTTAAGAGAGGGAATGATTGAGATCAGGCGTTGGGCGAGTGGCAGCATTGCAAAAGAGAGAAATTTGATTTGACAATCAACCAAATTGGACTGGTCCATCACCGGAGAGAGTGGAAGCTCATATTGGAGTTCAAGTTTACGCTGCAATTCGTAGAAAAAGTTGCGTTAGGAAGGAGGGTGAAAGAAAGATGTGTGGAGCAAGATGGAAAGATGAAGAGGAGAATGGGGAGTAAAGAGGAAGCGGAAGAGGATGAGGAGGAGGAGGAGGAGGAGGAGGAGGAGGAGAAGGAGGAGAATGGAGGGCAAAGTATGTAGGATACCTGGTTCAATAGTTCATCAATGAGACTTTGTAGCCAGGGTTGTGACACCGGTTCGGGTCTAATCTCCGAGGAGATGTCACACATTTTCAGGAGAACCGCCATGGCAAGAGTCTTGGATTCGTCGTCCTCCGCGAAGATGGTCGCCAATCGGAGATAGGAGGGGGCGGTCGCGGGGGCCATGTGCGGCGGCAGGAGACCCTCCGTTGATTGGTTGTCGTCTTCGGGCAGCGTGGCCATGAGCAGTGACTGAGCCTCCGATTCCATCGAATGTTCCACAAGTTTGGCCGTGAAAGCGTCCAAAATATCGCTGTGCCTGGCCATATCGGTGGCGAGTATGCACCTGAAAACAACACATCGGACGTGCTCAAGAGCGATTTCTCGAGGCGTCAAACCATTCAGATAAACCAATCAGGCAATCATAATCTCTCTTCGCCAATAGGAACACATCAAGGACAACGACGCGCGTACCTTTGGGTTTAAAAGTAATTATTCAAAACCATGATTTAAGTTGAAATACTAAAACGCCAGGGTAAGAGGTAGAAGAATGAATGTGGTGGATATTGAGGAGAAGAGAAAATAAACGTTTGTTGATTTTGTGGTTGCCGCAAAACCTTTCGACTGAAATTTCCGGATGGCCAATAACGACTCATGAGCTTCGATGTTTCGTAGCGAGGCGGATAGTTAGTGGCAGGCGAATAAGGGACGTCGACGATTGGACAGATTTCTTGGGATATGCTAGCCATAGAAGTCGCCCCCCCGCCAACATCGATCGATTCTTGTCTTGCAATAAAAAAAGACGGCTGCACATTAGTGACGGTCTACTGAATCTAATTATAAACTCAGACGGTGCGCGTCAATTAATTTTCCGTCTTTGTAAATTTCTCACGAAGCCGCCTGTCTCGTATCCCATGGGCATCCTCCACGGATTCCCCAGCGTTTGCTGTTAAGTTTAAGGTGAATCAGAAGGCGGGTAGGTTTTGACGGAGATCGGAGCCGATGATCTCCACTTTTGGAACTCTTTCATCTGGCTATTGAGCCATTCCGAATCGGAATTCTTGCACTTCTTGTACATTAGCGACCATCTCAGGACTTCGGATTGGTCAAGACCGATGAAATCCCCACTGTTTTGTATACAATGGCTCAAAAGAGTCTGTCGTTTGGGCCGAATCCGGAGGTCTACACTGATAGGGCAATGCGATCGACGAATTGTAATTGCTGGCTAAAATGCCTCCGTGGTTCCAGGGCCAATTATGCAAATTCAATCGCCTCAATCTCCCTCGTTCAGCAAAGAAGACACAGACGTCCCAGCATCTCCGATCGACCGAGGACTCGTCGCATCCATTGGCTATCCACCGCCTTCAATTGTGCCACATTGAAATTGTGCATGACCCGATTTTCTAGGGGGGTCAGAGCGCTCTCACGGTTCATGAGTGACCCTGAGGTGAAACGAAAAAAGGTTTACCTGACGACGTTCTGGCGAACCATGTCGAATTCCTTGGGAGCCAGGTTGACGAAGATGTTGGTACTGGTTGAGCGAGTCAGTTCAAAGGCCACGGCACTGTGGTGGTTCTCGAGGGGAGACAGGCTGTTGTAGCAGATCGATAACTGGGACTGAACATTGTTCTAGACGGCAAGAACGGGGTGGGAGGTGGTGAAAGGTGATTAGGAGTGCGTGGTCCCAAAGAACGACCGCAAAGATTGTTATGATGAATAAAGCTACAACTACAACAGGGGTAAGTGGGTTACGGAAAACGTGTGTGAAGCCGTTAGTTACGATGACTCCATTGCAAGAAGAGTTTGACGATTGTGTTTGTCCCAGAGTCTGTGATTGACCGCATCAACGGCTCGCTTCTTCGGTGAAGCCCACGTCGCGAACGGCTAGATTCAGCCTTGACGAAAGAGATCCTCGTCCACCACCGGCGGGAGATCCCGCCTAAGTGGTTGAACTATCGCGAATAGGTGAGAAAAAACGACGACTATAGTTACAGTCGACATAGTGGCCACGGCGATCGACGTTGTGGCGACAATAGATGCGGTCTGATTGGATACGGCTACGCGAACGGCTACTACTGAGTCGATGGCCACGACGATCAACACGACTGTAACAATGATGAAGACAAATTGACCAAAGACACGGCGGTTACGTCTACGGCGATCGACGTTGTGGCGACAATAGACGCGGTCTGATTGGATACGGCTACGCGAACGGCTACTACTGAGTCGATGGCCACGACGATCAACACGACTGTAACAATGATGAAGACAAATTGACCAAAGACACGGCGGTTACGTCTACGGCGATCGACGTTGTGGCGACAATAGACGCGGTCTGATTGGATACGGCTACGCGAACGGCTACTACTGAGTCGATGGCCACGACGATCAACACGACTGGAACAATGATGAAGACAAATTGACCAAAGACACGGCGGTTACGTCTACGGCGATCGACGTTGTGGCGACAATAGACGCGGTCTGATTGGATACGGCTACGCGAACGGCTACTACTGAGTCGATGGCCACGACGATCAACACGACTGGAACAAGGATGAAGACAGATTGACCAAAGACACGGCGGTTACGTCTACGGCGATCGACGTTGTGGCGACAATAGACGCGGTCTGATTGGATACGGCTACGCGAACGGCTACTACTGAGTCGATGGCCACGACGATCAACACGACTGGAACAAGGATGAAGACAGATTGACCAAAGACACGGCGGTTACGTCTACGGCGATCGACGTTGTGGCGACAATAGACGCGGTCTGATTGGATACGGCTACGCGAACGGCTACTACTGAGTCGATGGCCACGACGATCAACACGACTGGAACAAGGATGAAGACAAATTGACCAAAGACACGGCGGTTACGTCTACGGCGATCGACGTTGTGGCGACAATAGACGCGGTCTGATTGGATACGGCTACGCGAACGGCTACTACTGAGTCGATGGCCACGACGATCAACACGACTGGAACAAGGATGAAGACAGATTGACCAAAGACACGGCGGTTACGTCTACGGCGATCGACGTTGTGGCGACAATAGACGCGGTCTGATTGGATACGGCTACGCGAACGGCTACTACTGAGTCGATGGCCACGACGATCAACACGACTGGAACAAGGATGAAGACAGATTGACCAAAGACACGGCGGTTACGTCTACGGCGATCGACGTTGTGGCGACAATAGACGCGGTCTGATTGGATACGGCTACGCGAACGGCTACTACTGAGTCGATGGCCACGACGATCAACACGACTGGAACAAGGATGAAGACAAATTGACCAAAGACACGGCGGTTACGTCTACGGCGATCGACGTTGTGGCGACAATAGACGCGGTCTGATTGGATACGGCTACGCGAACGGCTACTACTGAGTCGATGGCCACGACGATCAACACGACTGGAACAAGGATGAAGACAGATTGACCAAAGACACGGCGCTTACGTCTACGGCGATCGACGTTGTGGCGACAATAGACGCGGTCTGATTGGATACGGCTACGCGAACGGCTACTACTGAGTCGATGGCCACGACGATCAACACGACTGGAACAAGGATGAAGACAGATTGACCAAAGACACGGCGGTTACGTCTACGGCGATCGACGTTGTGGCGACAATAGACGCGGTCTGATTGGATACGGCTACGCGAACGGCTACTACTGAGTCGATGGCCACGACGATCAACACGACTGGAACAAGGATGAAGACAGATTGACCAAAGACACGGCGGTTACGTCTACGGCGATCGACGTTGTGGCGACAATAGACGCGGTCTGATTGGATACGGCTACGCGAACGGCTACTACTGAGTCGATGGCCACGACGATCAACACGACTGGAACAAGGATGAAGACAGATTGACCAAAGACACGGCGGTTACGTCTACGGCGATCGACGTTGTGGCGACAATAGACGCGGTCTGATTGGATACGGCTACGCGAACGGCTACTACTGAGTCGATGGCCACGACGATCAACACGACTGGAACAAGGATGAAGACAGATTGACCAAAGACACGGCGGTTACGTCTACGGCGATCGACGTTGTGGCGACAATAGACGCGGTCTGATTGGATACGGCTACGCGAACGGCTACTACTGAGTCGATGGCCACGACGATCAACACGACTGGAACAAGGATGAAGACAGATTGACCAAAGACACGGCGGTTACGTCTACGGCGATCGACGTTGTGGCGACAATAGACGCGGTCTGATTGGATACGGCTACGCGAACGGCTACTACTGAGTCGATGGCCACGACGATCAACACGACTGGAACAAGGATGAAGACAGATTGACCAAAGACACGGCGGTTACGTCTACGGCGATCGACGTTGTGGCGACAATAGACGCGGTCTGATTGGATACGGCTACGCGAACGGCTACTACTGAGTCGATGGCCACGACGATCAACACGACTGTAACAAGGATGAAGACAGATTGACCAAAGACACGGCGGTTACGTCTACGGCGATCGACGTTGTGGCGACAATAGACGCGGTCTGATTGGATACGGCTACGCGAACGGCTACTACTGAGTCGATGGCCACGACGATCAACACGACTGGAACAAGGATGAAGACAGATTGACCAAAGACACGGCGCTTACGTCTACGGCGATCGACGTTGTGGCGACAATAGACGCGGTCTGATTGGATACGGCTACGCGAACGGCTACTACTGAGTCGATGGCCACGACGATCAACACGACTGGAACAAGGATGAAGACAGATTGACCAAAGACACGGCGGTTACGTCTACGGCGATCGACGTTGTGGCGACAATAGACGCGGTCTGATTGGATACGGCTACGCGAACGGCTACTACTGAGTCGATGGCCACGACGATCAACACGACTGGAACAAGGATGAAGACAGATTGACCAAAGACACGGCGGTTACGTCTACGGCGATCGACGTTGTGGCGACAATAGACGCGGTCTGATTGGATACGGCTACGCGAACGGCTACTACTGAGTCGATGGCCACGACGATCAACACGACTGGAACAAGGATGAAGACAGATTGACCAAAGACACGGCGCTTACGTCTACGGCGATCGACGTTGTGGCGACAATAGACGCGGTCTGATTGGATACGGCTACACGAACGGCTACTACTGAGTCGATGGCCACGACGATCAACACGACTGGAACAAGGATGAAGACAAATTGACCAAAGACACGGCGGTTACGTCTACGGCGATCGACGTTGTGGCGACAATAGACGCGGTCTGATTGGATACGGCTACGCGAACGGCTACTACTGAGTCGATGGCCACGACGATCAACACGACTGGAACAAGGATTAAGACAGATTGACGCCAGACACGGCGCTTACGTCTACGGCAACCAAAATAGTGGCCAACACGACTACAGCCGACCAAAGAAGCGTCCTTCACAGTTGCGTCGATCAAATCGTGGGAAATGCGATTTTGGTTGCAAATGCCAGGTGATTGACGCGGTTATCGACACAGCAACGTCGTCAAGTAGAAACGCGAAAAATGGCTACAAAAACATCTACGGCGATCAAAAAAAAGACTACGAACAAAAGAGCACTACGACATTACAGAGTCATCGGGGTTTTTTAAAAGAGAGGACGGCGTGTTGTTGGCAACCGATAATTTCGAAAGAACATGATTCTGAAAAACAAAAACGACCATGCAGGTGGAAGTGGGTGAATATGGGTGCTGAATATATTGAGAAGGGTATTCCACTTTGGCTTGCAGGGCTATATTATTCTGTGGTTTTATGTTCAAGCCTGTCGTTATTACAGCTGGTGTAGGTTCAGTCCAGAATCCCCAGCAACGGATAGAGCATCTTTGGGATTCTGGATGGCGCCTGTCGTGGCTCCCTCTCTCTCTATATCCCGCGAATGATGAGCCCAGAATCCACAACACCTCCCAGAACGGGTAGGAGCCATGCAGGGGGGCGCTTGTCGTCACTACAGCCCAGTTTAATGGTGTCATCTGGCGTGGGTTCAGTCCAGAATCCCCGGAAACGGATAGAGCCGGGTCTAGGAGCCACACGACCGAAACGAGGCGGAAGTTTGAGGGTAAAAATAGATCAGGGAATCAGCATGGAAAAATCCCATGAAATCGATTTATCCTCCTCCTTTCTACAACCCACCCACCAACCAATTTCTACAGTCAATCCGCCGATCGTGGGGGTTTCGGGTGGCACGTGCAGACACCGAAAGAGGTGGGGGAGATGGAGGGGGGGGGTTACCTACCTGATAGGCGTTGGTAAGGCCGGGATGATCAAGGTCGTGGCAGATGGCTGAGAAAAGGAGGGTGAACAGATCGAGGTGGCAGAAGAGACTGGCGAGATCAGCGTTGCAGATCGATGTGTACATCTACAATGAGCAAGCGGGGAGGGAGTTGAAGTGATCCTTTTGTGGCCATCGGAGACTTGGAGACTACGACATCGTCTGCCCACCGACGTTAAGCTACGATGCCCCTACTTATTTAAGCCACAAAACCCGTGTTTGTGCTTTCACAGCATCCTTCAAACTCTAGGGGAAAGTATTATTTCCGAAGAAATTTCTTTTTTTTTATAAAGGTCCGCGATTCCCGTTTCCCTATTGCGCATCACATTGGTCGCAGTGGTTACGGCATGTTCTACTCGTTTTGGTCCGTTAAAATTATTGATCACTATTGATCACCCCTAGCCTTAACTAGTAGCTATATAAGCAGTGTTGCTATTGTGACTTTGTGTGAAAGCCTCGCCGAACCCGCATACCAGCCATTGAATTCCATTCCTTCTAATCTATCTAACGAGGTAAAGCAATTGTGTCACACACAAAAACACACTCGATTGACATTGACCAAGTAGCGTTCGCTGCCAAAATCTCTTCGGGGTTCTGAGGCCCTTGGGGTCAAAGATTCAGCTGGGAGGACACAATGGCATAAGCCATGGACCCTTGACTGAACCTTCTAGAGCAGTGGTCCGCAAACTGTGTGTCGCGACACACCAGTGTGTCGCGAGAGTTTTGAAAAATATTCAAAAAATCGAAGGTTTTCGAACTTCATCAAGTCTCGGCCGCTTAATTCAAGAATTTTCGCACAACTGTGTGATGCAATGGATTCCGACTTCACATCGCTGCTTTACCACACCGAGGTTAGCTGTTTGTCAAAAGGAAAAGTTTTGAAGCGTCTCGTTTATCTCAAAGTAGAAGTAATTGCATTCTTGGAAGTCGAGGAAACAAATTTTGGATTCGATCTTCGTGACGAGCTTTGGTGGCTCAAAGTTCAGTTTCTCTCTGATCTGTTCGACAAACTGAATTCTCTCAACTTGAGCCTCCAAGGACCATCAGAAAACATTATCTCATCGACATGCAATCTGAAATCGTTTGATGAAAAACTGACGCTATGGAAAAGCAAAGTTTCGAAGGATATTTTTGAATGCTTCCCTTCCGTAAACGAATCCCAGTTAAAGAACAGTCGCTGATGACATCATTTCCACACTGATAAGCCTTCAATTAGCAATTCACCATTATTTTCCATCACTTAATATCGATGAATATGACTGGGTGATCAACCCGTTTGGAAGCAACAAGACATCAAATCTTTCGTGTCAAGAGGAAGAAGAGCTGATCGAGTTGAGAAATGACAAATTCCATCGACTGGGATTCGCCGAAAAACGTTTGGACGAATTTTGGCTCTCCTTGAAGCAGTTGTTTCCAGCTCTCAGTTTGAAAGCAGTCAAAATCCTTTTGCCGTTCGCGTCTTCATGGTGTTGTGAATTTGGATTTTCAGCTTTGACTGAAATCAAATCAAAAAAGCGAGCGCGTTTCCTTCGAATAGACGACCAAATGCGTGTTTGTTTGTCAACATTAGAGCCCCGTTTGAATCTTATTTGCTCTCGAAAGCAAGCCCACCCATCGCATTAGAAATATACACGTTGAAAAAAAATTTAAACAACATTTTTTTTTGATTTAAGGTGTGTCGCGTAACTTTTCAGATATCCCAAGTGTGTCGCGAGTTAAAAAGTTTGCGGAACACTGTTCTAGAGGATAGAGCGGCTGTTTCATGGATGTCCGTCCCCGAAGATTCTGGCGTCCCAGCCGGAAGGGGCCTTTCCGCCTTACAAAACTTGGAGCCAATGTTGTTTGTCAAATCACGCATGATGTACTTATTTTTCGAGCCCTGACTTGGGAGTCGAAGCAGGCGACAAAGTGTGGATGTTACCCGCTACAGAAACGGGGCAATGTGGCCTTAGGGGCGCGTAGTCACAAAAACCTCGCCCCAAGGGCTGCGTAGAGCCTGAATTTATATAAAAATGTAGCAAATGTTGGGTTTTTCAAACCCTCGCGAGCTGGTTATAGAGTGACGGGCGCAGATGAACTGACCGAAATATGGGACAGTGAAAAAAGGACTCGCCGGAACGCTGAATCACCCCCAACGGTACGCCCCCGCGTAATCAACTTACAGTCGAGCCTAACAGGTGGCAGTTGATTAATTGGACAGCCAATCAGAAAAGAGGTAGGCCTAGCCTACATCCAATCAGGCGCACGCACACGTCGGCCATGATGGTTGCAAACACGTGACAGAAGACGCCGCCACCTGCTGCATTGACGTATGAGATACCGTCACACGCATTCCTTAATGAGCGGAAATATTTAGCGAATTGTTTAAAACAATATTGCCGTTGGTAGAGAGCCTTTTCGACCAGCTTCGCCATGTTTCTTCTTAGCAGCGTGTTTTGGGGTTTTCAAATCGGCGTTTCGACACAATCTCACATTTTTCCAACCGCGCGAAGATAGCGTTTGGGTGGAAGCTGACTTTACTAGGGATTCCCTAACCGTGAGAAACACGCTACAGTCGCAGACGATACCTGAACGCATCAATAAGCGCCTCAATCGCGTTTTCACTGAGAACATTCAAATTCCTGGGTGTCTACATGTTTTCCTTTTTTAACAAAACGTTTTACGTCGATTAACTGAGGTTTTAAAAAAATATTTCACTAGTTGATTACCTATTTCCTGAAATCAAGTGGCCATTTTCGGTGTGCATTTTAGGAGTTCTTCTTAAATTCGAAATCGGCCGATTTTTAGTTTCCCAGGAAGAGTTGAAACAGAAACTGCGACGCCTTTCATAAGTAGTATTGCTGCTGCATTTTTAATGCTGACCTTACTGGGCCTCGTGTGCTTAATAAATCTATCATAATATATATTATCAGCAGCATTATCTTATATCGGTTTACTGGGAAAAGAGGGTTTCTTCTTAATGAAGCCGATAGACCAATAAGCTGGCTCGAACAGAAGAAACGCAGCTTGTGATTGGTTAGCCTTAGAGCCAATCACAAAACTACCAGCTGCTAGGGGTGTCACGGATTGACTAAAGCGCCAAATGCGCACTTGCTAGATGATGAACTGGCTACGTGAATCCCGCGAATTGTAGCCGCCCACGCATGACGAAAATGGGGGTGGTGTGGTGTGATTGGCCGGGCAGGATGACGAGGCATAGAAACGGAGGTTTAGCTTTCGGCGACTCTTATGGCCCGTATTTGATACCAAGCCACCAAGCATTGTGAATCCAGAGTGTCGGCTATTGTGACCTTACTTATGCAGGAGCAACTATGAAGAACACTGGAACGACCAGTAAGGACAACTCAGGGTAACGAATCGCGAGAGCTCGTGGGCCCTGGGTTGGAGATATGATCGAAGATCCAGTGATTCGCCTTACCCAACTTGGGAGGATTCAAATAATACAAATTTGCACGATTAGATGACAAACCGATTTCGCGTTGGATAGGTTTTACGGTTGGTGGCCTATCTGTGAGTCCAACACGTGTCTCTCTCCAACAGAGCGAGGATAGTTGTTAATTGAATGCAGCATCTCCAAAGAGTAGTGAACATAAAACACGGGAGAGGCTGCTTTTTTTGCTGAGTGCTCATTTTGTGAAATCATCTGACGTCATTACCACAGGGACTGTCTTCTTCTTCTTCTTCGTCGCTAATGTTGAAGAGCTTCGAGGTGTCCCTCGCTTGGCTACTCCGTGGACCGCTCCACGACGCCCAGTAAATCGAAGAGGCCCCTAAGACATGAACCTACCATCTGTGTAACCATGAAGGCGTGTTTGAAGTTGTGGAAGTTGACGGAGTTATAGCTGGCGTAGACGGCGCACAGCCACGCGTCGAGAATCTCCTCGGGGACCCCACAGAGACGCGTCAACTGGAGACGGTCGTCGCAATCGGAGACACCCTCGGTGGAGGTGGAGGAGGAGGTGGTGTCATAGCAACCAGTGAAGAAGAAGCGGACAAAATTCAGCAGTTGAGCGTCGTTGAAGGGCCAGTTGTTGAAAGTTGGCTGGCGGAGTTGGTGTCGCAGGTCGGGCGATAGGGGCTGTTGCCTGAAAAGGGGTGGCATTTTAAAGAACTGTCCGAGCAACGACTCCACTCAATCTCCTCTGCCCGAGCAACGACTCCACTCAATCTCCGCTGCCCGAGCAACGACTCCACTCAATCTCCGCTGCCCGAGCAACGACTCCACTCAATCTCCTCTGCCCGAGCAACGACTCCACTCAATCTCCTCTGCCCGAGCAACGACTCCACTCAATCTCCTCTGCCCGAGCAACGACTCCACTCAATCTCCTCTGCCCGAGCAACGACTCCACTCAATCTCCTCTGCCCGAGCAACGACTCCACTTAATCGCCTCTGCCCGAGCAACGACTCCACTCAATCTCCGCTGCCCGAGCAACGACTCCACTCAATCTCCTCTGCCCGAGCAACGACTCCACTCAATCTCCTCTGTCCGAGCAACGACTCCACTCAATCTCCTCTGCCCGAGCAACGACTCCACTCAATCTCCGCTGCCCGAGCAACGACTCCACTCAATCTCCGCTGCCCGAGCAACGACTCCACTCAATCTCCGCTGCCCGAGCAACGACTCCACTCAATCTCCTCTGCCCGAGCAACGACTCCACTCAATCTCCTCTGCCCGAGCAACGACTCCACTTAATCGCCTCTGCCCGAGCAACGACTCCACTCAATCTCCGCTGCCCGAGCAACGACTCCACTCAATCTCCTCTGCCCGAGCAACGACTCCACTCAATCTCCTCTGTCCGAGCAACGACTCCACTCAATCTCCTCTGCCCGAGCAACGACTCCACTTAATCGCCTCTGCCCGAGCAACGACTCCACTTAATCGCCTCTGCCGGTGTTTCAACAGCTTCCAGCAAAAACGCATGAACCGCCAGGATTGGATGTAGCGACTCATGGAACGTATGGTATCCAACCAATCAGCTGATGACGCGTTGAGCCTCCAACGGCACAGGCCTCAGAGCAGTATTCGGTAGACTGCATCTACCAATCAGATAACACCAACCAATTAGAGCCCAACACCTAATAAACAGGCAACTGATGAGGATTGTTCGACCAACCAGTGCTCGATAATTAATTCACCCAGCATCAGTGACGCGCACGTCTGACGCCCACGCACCCAAGACCAACACCCCCTGACCCCCCACCCACACACACAGCGGCGTAAACCGGTGCGGCATCATCCGGTTCTTAGCAGGAAGAGATAGACGCACGCACGCACGCACGCAACCTACCGCAATAGGTAGAATTCACTCCAGACGGCCAAATAGGCCTTGCGAGTCTGCCTGATACTGGACAAGGCGGGGCTTGGAAGAGGAGCGGTTCTCGAACCCGGGGCGTTCAGATCGAGGCCAAGTAGTGCCGCCTCAGTGGTGCTGAGAAATGCCGCCATCGCGTCATTCGCGGGCGGTGATTGGGTCGGCGCAGCGATGGTCGTCAGCGGAGACGATGTTGGTGGACGCTGGTTGTTGGCGAGGGCCCCGTTGCTGAGGTTGCAGGGAGTGGTGGAGGAGGGGGTAGAGGAGGATGAAGAAGAAGGGGGAATCGAAGCAATGGACTGCCGAAATGCCTAAAACGGTTCGGTTTGAAATAAGGGTTCTGCGGAGGGGGTAATGTGACACTTGAAACGATGGGAAGTGGCGTTACGATCAGCGCGACCTCGCAGCCTCTCACACGACGCTTCGGGGGCCGAGAATGGACTAAACCATCCCCTGGATAGGCACACGGGTTCGACTCCAAGGTCAGGCACTGGGCACACCGGTTGGTACCTGAAACCATACACCCCATGGCAAACCAAGCGTCCACGAAGCTGGTTTATTCTCTAGTAGGAGACAGGCGCCAGATTTGAAAAAAAACTCCACCAATGACTGACGCCCGCGGCATCGAGTCACCACAGACCATCCTGAGCTCATAATTCGCGGGACGCGCCTACTAAATAAAGATGTGACTCAGATAATCCGGTTCTGAACCAAATCGACCCGACAACACAATCCGATAACATCACACCGAGGTCAATCCTTTCAGAAAAAGTACAAACATGTTTACCACGAAATGTATAGTGACCCATGTAGGTAAAATTTCGTAGCGTCAACGCTTGCTTTGTTCGACCATCGCGTACTAAAGCCTGATTCGGAATCACCAATGACATTTCGACTCAGAATCTTGGCGTTTGGGCTTCCACAATTCGATGCCTTAATGAAGCTACTCAGGTGAAGACCGTAAATTCGCAGAGCCACCACACTCCAGGAATGCACCAGAGTTGGGGGCGACACATTGTTGTTGAATTGAGCAAGACGTTTTCAAGGTCCCGATCGTGGATTGGTTGCACACGTCCAAGCCAAACGTTGAATCCCCAGGGGTCCTGACTGGTTGATGATGTCGCGAAACCACGTGCACCCAACTGACGCAGTCGCCTCTCGCAACAAAATACACACACACACACACGCGTCTGCCAAGCCCTAATTGGCTCCTATTTGCCACTCTCACAAGGACGTTGATTTATTTGAACACACCATACACCATCCTCTTGGCAATGGCCACCTCTGGAGAGTTTAACATTCCGCCTCAAGTGATCTGTCCCATAATTGAGGGACAAAACTCCACAACTCCCCCACTCCCCATCAGTTGCCGTTAGGTGGGAGACACCTACTCGCAAATACCCCAACAATGGCCAACAACTCCCCACATTATTTGCTGTCAAGTCTCAGCCTGGTATCAGGCTCGTTTTTCTTTGCTCGAAAATAAATTAACGAGTGGGGTGGTTCGGTCCTAAATGTCGCGGCGATCGGAGAAGTGTGTTGTCCATTTCTGGATCCAGCAGGGCACTCTACCGACGGACTGCATGCCCGACTTCGTGGATGTTTCCGAGAATACTACTCTTTGGAATAGTAGTAGTGTACACAGAGCACCCCCCCATGTCTAATGATTACGGGTGGTCGCCACTGTGCAACACATGGTCACGCATTAACACATGATGGTATAGCAGAAGGTTTATCCTCGAATAATTTTGATTTTGGATCGACGTGGACGGCGGTCTGATCAGAGGACAGAGGTCTGAACGGAGGTGTGTGTGTGTGTGCAGGATAACGCGGTAAACAGCGACAACTTGGTGGACATCAAGGACTTGGGTAGTAAACAATAACGGAATAACGACCGGACAACGGTTGGTGCATGGGTATGCCCACTATGCTAAGATGCGCAGGCATCGGCAAGGACACTGATGACATGTACAATGCACCTTGCCTTAAGCTCACGCCACTAGGAAAACAAAATAGGCGCTGATTCCACGTTTTCGCTGACTTGGAGTGGGTTCAAACAGCACCAAGACCTTTTTCCCCGCGTGCTTTCCACGAACTCCATCCAAGAATAGCTTAATTCAATACACCAATTCACAAATTGCACCCTCACATCCCCTCCAACCGAGTGGATCTCAATTTAAATCTATTCAACCAATGCGTTTAATTCCCACAACATCTGCGGCGTATCGCAATTCTGGGGGGAAACAGCAACTCCGTTTCGTCACCCTTTGAATAAAGCGACTACCATCATTAACACCCTCTCGTGGGTACCCTGGAGGCTGGAATCAACGGAAGAGACCTCGAAAGGAGATCGTTTGCCCACGGTTAATAATGACGATGAAGCCAGCGTATCAACCATCCGCCAGGCTCTGGCATCTAGATCAGTTTAAACCTCTCAGGCCCGAATAATAGGCACAAATCCAAACACGAGTTGAATATTCATGAGAGGCACTGTCGTATGGTTAGTGGGTTTTACGATAAAGCCATAATTCAGAGCGCCATGGTACAAAGCGCAGCTTAGTAAACATTAAAGACGGCATCCTGTTAGTGCGTGTCACTGGGAATGGTGGATTCAAAAAATATGATTAAGCTGTTTTACTTCGGTGCGACATAGTCGTTCATGAAGGGGGCGACATGACACAAAAGAGGGTATCGAAGTTGATGTCGAGCTCAGACAATCGATAAATCAGTTGTAGCCACGTAATGTCTTAAATTGTACGACTTCACCAATTATTTAAGACAACCGTTGACAACGTTGATATCCTATAACCCATAGACGACACAGACAGTTGGTGTCTGCCGTAAATATAAAAAAAACAGAGTCAGCTCGGTGCAATAAAAAACCGAAACATACATTGTCAGAATGGCAAGGAAAGGCCCAAAATCAAGCCGAGACAACAAAAACGGCGAGTTCGTTGTCGGTTGTTGATTTCCTATCAACGGAATCGAACAGAAGAATACGATTACACGACACCGGTGGATATGCCACGACCTCAAATGAAACACAATTTACACCGATTTAATCGGACAGTGCTAGGTCGTTGATTAGATGATTATGTTACGGGTGAGAGCGAGAATGCGAATAATTGAGGTGGAGGAGGAGGAGGATGATGAACAGGAGAAGGAGGCAGAGGTGAAGGAGAAGTGGAACAAAGACAGCCAAATACGGGTGGGCATCTCGCACTTACCAACAGCTCCTTTTTGAGAGCACTGAGGTGCGTTATAAGAGGAGCGGTGCTGACATCGGTGAAACCTTCCAGGGCATGCTCCAAGACGAGTGCTCTGAAACAATGGAAAAAAACGTTTAAATTTACGTCCCGTTGCCCTTCTCATTGTCGTCGTTCGAGCGGCGGCCACCTCGAAGACTGATGCAGATGCACCAGTCTCCGAACTCAAAATGAACGGAACTCGTCCGCCCAGATCTACCAGAGGAGGAAACAGGCTTCCTGGGGATTCGTCATGAAGAGTCTTGGTCAGCGGTCGCCAGGTCTCGTCGTCGTCATGAGCGCGAGGAAGGTGACTGCTTCACCATCGGGACGCCTTTACGCGTTTTCCCAACTTGACAGACTTCGAGGTCTTGATTGGCCTTTCTTGAACACATTTACGTCGTGGTTATTCCATCTATTCGTGTTAACATATTGGGCAGTTTCGAGGCATAATCGCCAATTTGAACGCTGAACGTTTTGGTCCTCGTAAACTGGCTTGACCGACTCTCCAACGAAAAAAATAAGACGCGCTGCACATACCCGGAGAAGCCGTGTGCTGTAGCGATTCGGCCACTTTCATACACGAACCGGTAAAAATAAAAACAAGTCCACGAGTTGAAGCCAGAAAGCTGCGTCGTCCTGGCAAAGGTTTGCGACATTCATAAAGCCGTCGGTCCATTCTCTTGCAGGAGGAAATAGCCGCGAGAAATAAGAAGACACCACTCAACTTACAACAACCGACGATACTACTAAACAAGGCAGAGGTGGCGATAAAACAGCGATAACGGTGTCACGCGATTTGCCGGGTGTGTGTGCGCATCGGTGTAACCCCCTGAATTCGCGTGTGTGCTAAATTGGCATTCACGCAAACACTCGCGCCAAGGTCACAATTGGCACGGGGATACTACTACTACTACTTAAACAAAATTCAGCCACTTGCATCGCTCCTAAAAATGCGTGCGACCATTTCCTACAAGGGGATTAACCGTCTGCTTCATGTGTGTTGTGCCATGAAGAGTCCGGGGGACCTTTTTTACCGGTTACAGCGTCCCCAATGACCTGACCCGGAAGCCGAAACCCGACCATCCAACCACCTCTTCGAGATTCAGTAAAGAGGAGCCTCTTAGAGACGCCGGAAAAACAGCAAATTCTACCAACTAGGATCCTGTTGGTGCAGGAGGTGGCCCGATGGTTCGGCGATCAGAATCCTCGCCCTGTGGATGATGGACTCCCAGATCAGGTCACCACTGGTGGCAACGGGGAGACCTCCAGTAAAAGTACTACCGAGAATCGTTATGGCAACAGGGTTTATATTGTACTAGGAGATAGCAGTATACAATTGAAGTTTTCAACTTGCACAATCACCTGGCGGTGATATTGGGGACATTAATAGTACTCTGCTCACCCTCGCAAACAACAGATCTCACCGAAGTCCCTAAGAGAATGCTGCTAATATTCTGTGCCCTTAAAGAGGCCGAAAAACTTCCCAAATGGGGAAATGTTCCCGTTTTGTGTTATTCCCGCAAGAACGGCAAAATGGCGTAATTCGGTCATCCCCTATTTTTCGTTTTATGCCAGAAAATGTGAAACAGGAACTCCGAATTGTAAATGTTTAATGCTTGAATTTTTGGTCCGCTAGACCCAAATAACAATTATTAAGGGGATACACACGTGAAAAACAGATTACATGTGCAATAAAGTCGCGGGTACAGAAAACTTCTTAAATTCCAATTGCGACCATATTTAGAGGTTATGTGCAGATGGTATAGCGGTTGGCATCGTTATTGTCAAGATTTCATTTATATTTGCGCGCTTATCTCTTACTAGAGGATAAACCGGCTTCATAGGAGCTTGCCGGCATTCCTAGAGAAACACGAGGTGATTTCTTACATTAGAAACAGGTCTCTCGCCAACAGAGCGATGATGCTAACCGCTGCACCCGTATGCGTTAGTGAGTGGCTAGGTCAGGCTTTCAAAAATAAACCGGGCTCAGTGGCGACCGCTCATAATCAAGCGAGGTGGAGGTTTTGGGATTGCGTCCCCTGGGTCTGTTAAGAGTTGGATGATGTCACAGCAAAAAAATACAACCAAAGAGAAACATTCATGGACACATCCAAGAAGGCAACTTATTTTCTAGACGTAGGTAGCCACACAAAAAGATGTATCGATTAAGGACAGAACTTACCGACTTTCTAGGTCCTTTGCACACTCGTCAATTGCTTTTCGATCTACCATGACTGGAAGAGGAGCAAAGAGAAAGACGGTCAAGTAAGAAGTCTAGTTGAAAGGAAAAAACAAAGACAATACATATTGCAAGGTGAGCACGAAGTAATTTATCAGACAATCAATGTAGAAGGTTGTATTCTGCAAATTATGCAAACCGTTGGGATACTGCATAACGGGTATGCAACATATAAGAATAGACGAAATAACTACTGAAAATGTACTAATATATAACAAGTGAATACAGTGGCCGTAAGATATAATCTTTACCGAAATTGTCGGAAATACAAAAACAATAACACGGCGAGAAAAAGCATAAGAGGAGGGCAAGACACATTGTGAGTAATGTTGGCAAAATTGTATAAAAATCTAAGCTAATATTAAAAAAAACGTAAATATACTAATTAATTTATAAATAAATACTGACATACAAATAAAGACCCTAAAAACCTTAAATATTCTTACCGTTAACAAGCTAAAAATGTAAGATACGCATACGATAAGCCCGCACTAGGCAGGTCAAATCTTAAAACTAACAGACTCGTTCAAACAAACAGTTCAATTTCCAACAATCAATAGAAGAAAACGAATTATTTGTTTTCAAAAATATATTAATCAGTTTTAATAAATCTATTTCTTATATTAAATGGGCAAAATTCGGATTACATGGTTATTTTATGTGAACAGGGGTATTTAGTATATTGTCGTTCAATGTTTGATTTGAATATACTTCCTAATAATTTGTACTATTGAACAAATGTAAAATTAGTTTGACATCTTTCTTTTTTATGTATAGAATTACTTAAAATATTTAAAATCAGTTTGGCAGCTTTCGGTCTACGAATATTTGTATAATCTAATGTAAATTATTAGATAAAGCCTTCTCTTATGAGAAATCGGTAATACTTTCGTCAGTGTCCATTGCTTGTATTATATAGAGACCGCTTTAAAAATGTGAAATCGCATAATAATGTAAGAATCTGAAGCGTTTTTATTAAATTTCTTCGGATGCAAATGACATTAAGGACGAAGATAGGAACTAATAGTATGGCATATTATTCGAAAAACCAAGAATATTTTTGAAGGTGCTACCCAGGCGCCTTTCGCAGAGAAACGTTTTTCGATACTATCTAGCTCGTATCCTGAAAACACTGTTAAAGTCGATTTAGTTAATTATTTTTACATGGTATTGTCATGAGTAAATTTCATAGGTGTACAAAGGAGCGATGTTCATGAAGCATTAGTAAATAAGAAGGTTGACATCTGTCATGTGAACATGCGCTTTGCTTATATTCTCTCGAGATTACGTGGACTGTGTACAAATAGTTGTATACAGAGAATAAGTAATCGTTGGGGTAGCAAGGTAATTAGAAAGCCCATCATCTTTCATTCCTTGAATAAAATGAAACGGAATTGACTCGTTCTTGCTATTTTGCAGAACAGAACCCAAACCGCAATTAGTTGACTCACGAAACAAAATAAGTAAAATGAATGTTATTTGTTAAATATCAAGGGATTTTTGTATGCAGACTATGATTTAACCCCAAATAAATCACACAAAAGGCAGACCCGGAAAGCTTTGAGTTGATAGTAAATGTTTTGGGATTTTAAATCTGTTAACGATATGCTACCAAATTTATTAAGTTAAATTTTCGAATTGCAGAAAAAATGTACAAAAAAATATTTTTTCCGTTATAAACCACTATAAGAAAGGTTTTAAATCACATTTTCTGTATGAAAATGCTGTTTATAAATTATTATACTTATCAGTGAAGTAATATATTACTTGAATATAGTATTTATTTTTGTGTTTTAATAATTATATCCAGCTGATTTATCGATAAATTCATACATGGTAGTTTAGGAAACGCCCTTCGCCGAGCGTATCGATTTTTCTGTTTGAATTAACTAGCGCCCGTAAATCATGAAGAATACCGAAGTGACCGTGAAAGTCAATGTCAGCCTATCCAGACTCGACGACGACGAGGCCGAACACGAAGCAATAACAGCAGCATCAACCATGGTTCGAAAACTCTTTGTTGGCGGAAATTGGAAAATGAATGGCAGCTTTAGTCAGATTGACAGCTTTTTCGAGAGTATCAAAAATGCTGATACCGACAGTGATGCTGGTAAGCGTTTTCATAGATTCTATTACCGTTTATTTCTGTAGAAGTTGTAATCGGGGTTCCAGCCTGTTATCTCAAATACGCACAGGATAACGCTCCAAATGGAATCAAAATTGCTGCCGAAAACTGTTATACCAAAGCTTCGGGGGCCTTTACCGGAGAAATTAGGTAAAGCATCTATCCACTCTAAATACTTGAATCTCCTATAGTCCCGCGATGATCAAGGACTGTGGCTGTGAGTGGGTTATTATCGGACACTCTGAGCGCCGTCACGTTTTTGGTGAATCTGACGAGGTAATTGTCTTTTTACCATTTGCGTGCTTTTCCTTTAAACATTGGTAATTTGGTCCCCCTTTTAGCTAATTGGCGAAAAGGTTAAGCACGCGTTAGATGAGGGCCTTCATGTCATTCCATGCATCGGCGAACTCTTGCAGGAAAGGGAAGATGGAAAGACGAATGAAGTCTGCTTCCGTCAACTGGAGGCTATTGCAAGTAGGTCTATGTCTATATGCTTGATCTCTTCATCTTCGAACAATTATTATCTATGGTTTCATTTTAGAAAATATTCCCAACCCAGCGGCCTGGAGTAAAGTTGTAATCGCTTACGAACCAGTCTGGGCTATCGGAACTGGTAAGACAGCTTCACCACAGCAAGCTCAGGAGGTCCACAAGGTTGTTCGCGATTGGATTCGCGACAAGGTGGACCCAAGTGTCGCAGATAAAGTCAGAATCCTTTACGGCGGCTCTGTCACTGCTGATAACGCAAAGGAACTTGGAGCCCAGGCTGATGTGGACGGTTTCCTTGTTGGTGGTGCCTCATTGAAACCCGAATTCGCGAATATTATCAACGCCCGTAAATAATGTCTCCCTCCCGGCTGTACTGAGAGTCGTTTCTGCGCTCTATTACTCTAGACCTCCAAATTTTCTTTTACTCTGTTCTTCGACGCATTTTCTATATTGCGCTATTAGTTTGGCTTACCACGATGGCATTTTCTTTAAACATATAAACGACATATTTTCCATTGCGTCGTCTTTTACTTTGGTTGGTATGATCCATGGAACAAAGATGGCAAACGAGCTAGATAGTAATATCCATAACAGTGTCATCTGAGGAGGCGCACTAGAATAATAATAATAATTTTTACGCTTTATTAAGGTCACAAAGACCAGAACTTTCAGCATTTTAATGTTTAACAGGAATGGAGGAAATAGCAACGAGGTAATGGCGGCCATAGAAGGCCTTGTCCATAAAGCGCGCGAGACAGTTTCCGCCACCCGGCCTCCAGGTTGCTAGATTACAAGCGCACGCCACTACGCTCGGGGTAGGTGGTAGAAATGCAGAACCACTGGGTTTAATCCCCAAATGGAGTTGCAGATAGCAGCGTCTGTATTAAAGATATAAAATCTCAAATTGATTATAACAGATGTGATGACCAGCTGTAGATGCACGCGACTTATTGTCATGTCGGTAAGTTCAACAGAACGACTGATGTGATTAATGGTGGCTTAATCTCGATGGCGACATAATTAGGGGAAGGGTAGCGTTTCACCGACTTCTCTAAACGTTAATTCGTCATCACTTGTTTTTTATTTGAACAGTTCGAGCAGTGAGAATCACCTCGAGACCATTCACGCCGATAACCTAGCCGATTTTCGTCACGCAGTCGTATCTTTGTGCGCACAACCGATACGAAGGAGCCACGCGCGCGCGTCACAAGGCACCTTCAACCAACCCGCAAAGAGTATACAAGTTCGGGGCACGCACAAGAATACGCACAAACGTGGTTACGCACGCACGCACGCACGCAGCCAAAGTGGTCACGTAGAAGGTTGGGCGTAGTTGCGCGCGTCCAATTGGACTATCTCAATGCACCTCATACATCATCACACACACGTGTTTAAGTTTCGTGTGTAAACGAAATTCGAAAAAAATGTCCACTTCTGCGTCAGCCAGAATTGAATCTACCCGCGAAACATTGTATGGAACCAATAAATTAAGATTATTTTTTCGCATAGTAAACCTCCGACAGCTTGCCGCCAGTTCGAATAAGTTTATCACCCCAAAAGTCAATGTATTTATTTGATCACAGAGTTAATAAACGGTTCAAGCCAATTTCAGTGCATCCATTGTATGTCGTTGCCGGTTTCGACCAATGATGTTTTTATTGTATTCTAAATGCAAGTAAAAGGGTTTGAATGTGTGTTGATACTTGTTCGTACGTCAAAAAAGTGTGGCATGTCAATAAAAACGATACACACGCGGCCCAAATCCGTAGAATAGACCAATCCGAGAACCAATCACGAATCCTACAGAATAAGTTACGTAACACGCGCTTAACGTGGGCAAAATATCCATATTCGTACTGCCCCCCTCAACACAGCATGTTTTTCGATGGCATAAACATATTCCATATCTCATCCTCCTCCTCTGGTCGACAAGACTCCAACGGTATCGTCTCTTCTTTCGACACATAAGGACCCGCACTATTTTCACTCAAGCCTCCTTTTGGATCCGTCTGTAGCGGAAAAGCTCGGATTCCCCAAGAGAAACTGTTCTTCATTCTCAAATTCACTTTATTTTGACAACCGCGCACGCCAACAGACATCTCAAGGTCGTTACTGGTAGTCAATCACCATAATGTCCACACGTTTATCCATCGGTGGTATGAGTCATCCACCGTTTTTTATAAAATGCACTGTACGCTACCTCCCCTATTTTCCATTGGCTCATTGAAGTCAACTCATATTTTATTATCTCGCTGTCATCCGATTGGTGGGGATAATTTTACGGTCAAAACACCATTTTTCATTATTCTATACTTACTCCCCTCTTCTACTTATTATGGCTGCCTGGTGAGTCACCGTTTGTTGAACGATATGTTAAGGAGAAGTCGACGTTTCCTTAAAGCGGAAAGCTTCCACTGGCAGAGCCCTACAGTCATTTCGGCTTAATGGGACAATAAAGGTATTCTTTTGAATAAGGAAGGGTCCCCCTCCCAAAAAAGAAGTAGAGTAAAAAAACTATCAACGGTCGAAAATAACATCAAAATAGATATATGAAATCGAATACAATGTACAAACACCGTCAAAACGCAATTGACTGTTCGGAGACGTTCTACACCGGACAGACATGGACCTTTCAAATCTGAGCCGCTCGTCGTCACCTTGCCAGGGTTGGTGCTGCCGAAGCGACTGTGGGCAGCTAAAACGGTGTGCAGGTACGATCAAAACCGACATGGAACGCATTGACTTGCAATCCATCCACGGAAAATAAAGTTTGAGTCCGAACTTAACGGCAATCTGCGTCGATCTCGTTTCTGGTCGCCGGCCACGGTTTGCGAATTTCATGAAGCTGTCAGTTCATCTTCTTGTAGGAGAAATCCGCGACAATGAAGAAGGTCGGCTGTCATCGATTCTGGCCTGTTTGAGCATCGTCCACACAAGTTGCCGACATTTAGTCCATTGCACACACGGCGAGGAGCTGTTTTAAGAACAGAATGACGGAAATGGCACGCGCTCCATCAATCCTTCGCCATGGTGTTTAAAAGGCTGCCAGCAATGTCATCTGCATTCCTGGTTAAACTGGCTGGCGACAATTTCGTCAACACGTCCTTCGTTGCTAAGGCTACAAAAACAATATCCGCTGAGATATCATTGGGTTTGTAGATTGTACTAATTGTTACCAAGTATGAGGTATGTTTTCAAAAAACGCCGATACAAGTTAGAAATGATTGCAATTCATTTTCCGGCTGGCGCAGTCACGTAAGAGATTACATATTGCGAGCCACTTCGTAAACAGTTATTGTGTGACTTCTAACTTACAAAACGTGGATGTAAGTCCTCCCAAGGAATCGCTCTATTGCACTGGACACGGCAAATTATGCTCAATTGAAGTGTCACATGCACATACGATACCCAAATCAGTTCGTGTCTTCATGATAAGCTTCTACAGGCTGAAAGTTTTGTTCCTCGTCGCCTCAATAAAGCGCTTACCATGATTATTGTCCAGCAAGACTCGTAGTAAGGACACGAATGACTGGCTACTACCCTGTTCGAGGTACACTGCATTGGAGGATCTACGGATTTCGCGCTTGCTGAACACCAGAGCGAAGGCGACGGTCACACCGACTCCAGCAGCCAACGAGCAAACGAGAGTGTAAGATACAATGGACGCTGTCTGGTCAGGCAGGGGTAAAGGCTCGTCTTATTTGGGACAAATATCCCCATGACACAGAGTAACCAGTTTACTTTTCTAGATTGAGGGAAGAATCAAACAAATCCGTCTCCGAGAGGCTGATTAGGCAACCAGAATCGCATTCTCGCCGCGTTGTCAAGATTGCGTGGACCGACCTTTCTCAGAGAAGATATAGAAGTTGCCATTTACATTGGTGTTGCATTGTGCATGAAAGCATTTCATCAATCCGCAATCACCGTTTTCGTCAACACGTACGCGAGGTCACCTGTAAGGCACAACGTCTTGGCACCCATTATATTGGCACCTAATTGGTTGCCTTTCACCCATACCCATGCCATGACCTTGAGGCGTACGAAAGAAGCCTACTTTTTAATCTAATGC
>JAPUBX010001753.1:0-30300 GCA_028672205.1 Proteocephalus fallax | reverse complement strand
GAATTTCATGTTAACCAAAATGAGTGTACTTAAGGTAGGATTAATTTACCAACATTGGAGACGGTTACAGCGAGACGTCTTATTTGCCAAGAATGCTATGTGTTGGACATGGAGGATGGTGGCATTGCGATTTTTGTCGGCACGCTCCGACAATCCAATTCTGGCTTGTAGCGGTCACGCAAGCAAACCTGAGCACCCCGCCTTCTTGTCAGGCAATGAACAAAGATTAACAGAATAAATAAAAACACAAGATTCCGAAATGCGCATGAATCTGCTGGTGTACTTTGAACTACCCCACCGTCATCGCAGTCGCCATCAGAAGAGCATTTCTTCTTTAATTAAGGAACAAATAAACGCAATGAAGTAGATGACATTTAACATAGGGACAATAGACAATAAAAACGTATAATTGAGCGCCACTGGCGGTGTTTGCGACCCCCGTCGTCTTCATGACCTTTTTCAAGGAGGTCACCGCTCTTTGTGCGTTCACGCAAACAAATTTGAGCACCCCGCCTAGTTATGGTGCATTTCTTGCCTGAAAATGAACTAAAACCTTAAAGTAGAGAATATCGACGTCTCATTGGATATCAATTGCTATTAACCATGGCATGGATGACAAAAACCCACTTTAATGGGTTGACGCTAACATTGTCTTATCGGCGTTATAAGTACTTCTTTTTCTTGAAACAGAAGAGGATTAACATCTGAATTCGGAAAAACTTGCTACAGCCGTAGGATAATTATTTCGCAAGCATTGCAGAAGTATTTATATGGAAGTAACTTTCCTTGAATATACAAATGTTTTGCTTCAATGATCAAGATCAATCGCAAATTGGATTAATTAATATTTACAATTGTAAAAAAACCGAGTCGACTACCGCTTGCATGTCAATCATTTTTTTATTTCATTGCGTAAGTTACCTGTTCCGGATGACGAAGCCAAAAATTCAACACCTGTCGATGTTGGCGACCCTCAGCGTCTTCGACATCGTTGTCATGGTGTTTCCGGTGCTTCCAGTTGCCATCGTTTTCGATGAACTTTAAAAAAAATATGTATTTATTTACACTATTCCAGTAGCGATCGCTGCTGATTGCGAATGTTGAAAATTAAGCAGATTATCAATTCGGCTTTTATGAAAAAAAGCGATTCCTTCAGTTAAATTTTCGTAAATATGTTAAGGAGTTAACGCGTCGTATTGACTTCTGAAAAGTAATTTGAACTCTGGAGATTATAGAAAAGGTGTTTAGCGAAAAATGCTCGAGATGCGATTTTTCTCGATGGAAAAAAAACCTCAGAGTATTCAAATTGACGACAATAAATAAGCAGAAAGGACTTACGAAGCTTCATCGGTCGGGTTTTCTCTGAAAATACGAAAACAATGTTCTATATTAAGGCATTTAATCGTGGCATTTCATAATAACTAGCAACTTAAACTAGCAAATAACATTTCTCCATCGCATATCCGATGAACTTAAAAATTGGTTCCGTGAAGAAAAACTCCTGAGCACATCCTCACCAACGCAAACATCTTTGGCGGTAGATTTCTCTCTCACGGTCTCCATCAGCACGTGTTTTCACTACTTTCCAGCCATCGCAATTAAAATGAAATCTCAATCGAGACCCAACAGTAGTCACAACCTTGAAGCGTATTTGCGCATGTTTGCGACAAGACGGAACACGAATGGTTACAGTGAGTAAACCTTGGGCCTAAAGATAAGATGTGAGACGCTTGTCTGGAATTGGAGAGTGTGTGTTTCTACCTTTATAGGCTAGAGGCATTCACCTTGTAAAGTCTCGGAGAATTTAATGTTTCCCCTTAACCTATACATTCGTGCCATCTTTTATTGTACCATTATTTCTGTTTTATTCCACCAAAGGCTTAGTATGGGTTGCCAGGTCTTCGCATCGATGTTTAGGTGGGCGTAATGGGAAAAACTGTTGGATGCTGCCTTGTCTTATTGATATAACACGTAGCTATTTCCATGGAACGCTTGCAACTTCGGCAATAAACTCTGATTCATCGGTTTTCGGAACATCACAATCGTCTTATCGCAAGTCAAACACTAAAATAATTCTCATCTGTGATCACCATTTCATTGGTAAATATAATGAAATCCATCGTCAGATTTTCGCCATAACGTCTTATTTGATTCCACCGTCTTTGTCAATCCAGAACAGTTATCCACTGATTGGAGGGGTTTTTCGGAACTAGGCGGGATCAACGAATTATTCGAATGCATAATTACACTCCAGGATTGCAAGATGGAAAACAGGTTGCCTGTTCTGAACCCCTTTCTTCTAGACCTCTGTCCCCGTGGAAAACTTTATGTACTTCCGCTGTCAAAGTGGTTCAGGATATAAAGAAACGCTTCTTTTGAAGCTTATTGGTTGTTTAAACAATTATCTGAGTAGGTTTCAATGAGTTAAATTGGGAATAAAATGTGAAATACGTACTCGCTGTGAACAATGGTCACATTAGCAACCAGCGGTGTATCGATCGAATTGGCGAGTGTACAATGGCTTGTCTTCATGCATTATCGAACCCAACCTCCCATCATCACACAAATCAGAAATTCAAAGCATTCAATTGAACAAAGAAATTTATTCAATGCTAAACATTCGCTCGCGGTTACAGGAAGATTCATAGTTTTCAGTTCTGCATTTTGAAAAGTTACTTTCTCTTATTTTCTGCCAGAATATGATCTTTTGCGTACAAAATGGCGGTCAAAAGGGATCGTGTTCACGAAAATCGACGTCAAGACAATCGACGATTGAATCTTTGGTTTCCCAGTAGTTGCGTTGATAACTAAACTTTTCAGCGCCACAGATTGTAGTTTGCCTTGCTAACGCGTTTTCGCTAAAATGCGTAAAATGAAAACAAATAAAGTGCTTACACCATATTTGAAGCATTGTTCGAATTCGGCCATCTCAACCGAGGAGGTAGACGCCTGAGATGCATGGATGCAATTATCGACTTTGATAGCGCTGTCAACCAAAGAATTGACCAACCACCGGTGGCAAACAAATCAATCGTCGATTGTCTTGACGTCGCCTTTCGAGGAGACGATGCCAATTTACCGCCAGTTTGTACGCAAAATATCATATTTTGGCAGAAAATAAGAGAAAGTAACTTTTCGAAATGAAGAATTGAAAACTATGAATATTCCTTGAACCGCTAGCGAATGTTTGGTATTGAACAAATGTGTTTGTTCAATTGAATGCTTTGAATTTCTGATTTGGGTGATGATGGGAGGTTGGATTCAATAATGCACCAGTGGATTGGCCGGGGCTTAACGACGCGTCAATGATCGATTGTATGATTTCCTCTACCGTGTCCTGTCGGTATGGCATCGGGCAGAGATTTCTGTCATTCAAACCATTTCTTGTTTGAGTCTCTATGCAAGTAGAAGGGACTATTTGACTTGCTCTGCAACAATGCGTTATGCCAATTTCGATTAATTCAATCAGTAGTAGCAGAAGCATCGATGATCCAGCAAAGTCCATGTGTCGGATCGGAGACCAAAACTAACCATTTCTCACAGCGTTATATATACCCTTGGCTGCTTGTGTGTTTACCTGACAATCGTTCTGGTTGGTTTTCCGTTGACACATAGCTACAATTGCACCAATCATAATTAGACAGAACAGTGCGAGACTGTTGTAAGCTCTGCAATTCACACGTCTGCGATCAACTGGAGACGTCTCTAAAAAATCAATATTCCGCCGTTTTCTCAAGTCAAGCTTAACCTGCTAGAGCGCTAATAAGGACACGCAAACAGGATTTATCTAGTGATCGACGGGGTATTTCGGAACTAGGTGCGATCAACTAATTATTAGATTGCATAATTACATTGCAGGATTGTATGATGGAAAACGTATTAACTGTTCCTTACCCATTTTGAAGGTTATTGGTTGTTTTAAACAATAATCTGAGTAGGTTTTAATGAGTAAAATTGTAAAGAAAATGTGAAATAAGTACTCTCTGTGAACAATGGTCGCATTAGGAACCAGCGGTGTATCGATCTAATTGGCGAGTCTACAAAAGCTTGTCTTCATGCATTATCGAAACCAACCTCCCATCATCACCCAAATCAGAAATTCAAAGAATTCAATTTAACAAAAACATTTATTCAAAACCACACATTCGCTAGCGGTTCCAGGAAGATTCATAGTTTTCAATTCTACATTTCGAAAAGTTACTTTCTCTTATTTTCTGCCAGAATATGATCTGTTGCGTACAAACCGTCGGTAAAAAGGGATAGTGTTCACCAAAGGCGACGTCAAGACAATCGACGATTGACCTGTTTGCCACCGGTTGTTCGTCAGATGGCTGTTCAATTCTGACGAATCTTTCGTTTTCCAGTAGTTGCGTTGACAACTTAACTTTTCCGCGAAACAGATAGAAGTTTTTCTTGCTAACACCTCTTCGCTAAAATGCTATAAATGAAGGCGAATAAAGTGCTTACACCATATTTGAAGCATTGTTCGAATTCGGCCATCTCAACCGAGCAGGTAGACGCCTGAGATGCATGGATGCAGTTATCAACTCTGATAGCGCTGTATGCAACGCTTAGATCCATCTTCAAGGAATTTAAGTGGATTGGCTCGGTTAACGACGCGTGAATGAGCAATTTGATGATTTCCTCTGCCGTGTCGTGTCGGTATGGCATTGGGCAGAGATTTCGGTCATCCAAACCATTTCTTGTTTGAGTCTCTATACAGTTAGAGGGTACTTGTTGACTTGTTAGGCAACAATGCGTTATGCCAATTTCGATTAATTCAATCAGTAGTAGCAGAAGCATGGATGATCCAGCAAAGTCCATGTGTCTGATCGGAGGCCAAAACTAACCATTTCTCACAGCGTTATTTATACCCTTGGCTGCTTGTGTGTTGACCTAACGACCATTTGAGTTGGTATTCCGTTGGCACATCGCTACAATCGCCCCTATCATAATTAGATAGAACACAGCGAGTCTGTTGTAAGCTCTGCAATTCACATCGCTCGCTTAACCTGCTACAGCGCTAATCTTGGTGCGATCAACAAATTAGTCGAATGCATAATTACACTTCATGATTGTAAGATCTCATAGAAAATGTATGACGGTAATTATTCAAGTGAACACACTCTATAGCAATGGATTGAAGATTGTGTTTAAAAAAGGGCCGAAACGCGAATCGGTCGGATAAATCGGTGGATATCTAGTGTACCTTTGATTAAAAATGTACGGTACACGAATGGTTAAAAATATGGGACCAATCGCAAGTCCAACACGAAAATATCTCGCATCCGTGTTCAATGTTCATTGGTAAATATAATGAAATCCATCCTCAGATTTTCGCCTTAACCTCTTATTGGATTCCACTGTCTTCGTCAATCCCGTTAATTATTCCAGTCTTGTCACAGGTGCACTAACACGATTCACGTACCTTTCAACAACCTCGAGTTTGACTTTGAGAATTTTCATTCCACCAGTCACTCTGGTGCACTTTTGGACCAGATCTTTTAACCCGGACTCAACTGCAACAAAGTTCTTCACCAGAGCATAAGCGTCTTTACCAATGTCGTTCAGAAAATAAACCGCTTTCTTTTCTTCAGCGAGATTATCTTGTGTGATAGCCCAAATTTCGAAATGCTCAATGTAGTCCGACACTTCTTGTGAAGTTGCATTAACTGATAAGAATTCGAGGTTCGTTTTTGACATAGTTGCGCCGTCAAATGTGATAGGATTGGATGGAGGGTTTAATTAATCCTTAATATAGAATAGACGAAAAGTCTGTATTACCGGTATAACTCAAATAGCCAACCGAGACCTTTACATAATGAGAACACGTGCAGCCACGTCGAATAGAATAAAAAGTGTGGTACAATACTCAGCATAGTAAAACACAATTAATAGTTAAAGTAAGCACACACCACAGCGACTTAGTTCATCTTCTGTTATGACCACGTTTGCGTAAATTTCCCTGCAGCCACAGCGATAGAAGCCTTTTTATCGCAATTACATACTATCCCACAACCGCCTTTTTGTCTATCCGAATGCCAACCATGCTGCAATGAAAATGGCTCGTATCGTACGACACGGACGTATTCTCGACTGATTCTCAACACAATTGAGAACCTTTTAGCTTCGTCGACTTCGGCATATTATATCCAGCCGAGTAACCGTCTTCCGCGGTGCCTACCACCATATACCTTTGTCGACTACAAAACCGCTTACTGAAACTTGCCCATCATACCCGTCGACGAAGAGTGTAGAGGGGGAGTCTTGTTTAAACTCAGCCCACGCTGCCAAGTTCGTGTGCGCTGAGCTCCGTCGATGATTTGTCTCGACACGCGAATTCTTCGTTCTTTTGTGTTCCTTCGTCTTTCTTCATAAAATATCCCTTGGACATGTAGGTCGCGTGGATGCGTAATACCTTCAGCGATCTGTAATCATACTCGGTCTTCTTAACTTAGAGTATGATGTTTGTGACATGGAAGACGGGATTTCCAATTTTCCCGTAGATCCTATTCGGGATTGTAGCGGTCACGTCTGCAAATCTGAGCACCCCGTCGGGTTGTAATGCATTTATTGTCTGAAAAGATGAATGGCGAAAAATTGAATGAATAAAAACACAACCGCCACGTGATTGGCAATCAACGAGATTACTAAATGTATCTAAAAAGGAGGCAGAAGAAACCAATTTGTGAGTGCATTTGCCATAAGATGGAGAAAGATTAAATGCCTCGCTTGGCTGCAAAACATGTTAAAGTGTCTACCATTTTGTGATAGTATTGTATATAGGGTGGAATAAACCCTGAATGGATAATAGACGGAATGTCTGTAATACCGGTGTAACTCTGAAAGCCAACCGAGACCCTTGACGAATAGAACACGTGCAGCAACGATAATTCGTATTCAAAAGTGTAACGTACGATATACGTTAATATAGTAAAACACAATTAATAATTAGAGTTAGCAATCACCACATCCACCTGGGTGCAGCAGCTTCGATGGCATGCGGTAGTTGACCGGCGATTTCAAACCCAAACGCTCCGAGCGCCGAGGTAGAACTTGCGAGCTTTGGTCTGGAACGGATGGAGTCGTATTAGCCGGATCAGCTGGTTCAGACGAATGGAAATCAGTAGCGGGCACGTCTGGTTCAGAAGGATGGGAATCGATGACGGGCATAGCTGGTTCATCGAATCGGATTTGATCGACATGCCGACGATGACTTGATAAATCAGTGACGTCGAGGATGGTAACCATACGATTCCCACTTCTTCCAAGAATAAGACCTCGAGACGGTCGAAAATCATTCCCTTTGAAAAAGGTAACTTCTCCCGATTTAAGGCATTGGAACGATGTATTGAGTTTGCGCCCCTTGAATAACACAACCGGACTTTTACCAGTGGTAGCTTGATCAGCATTACGGTACTGCATTAGGAAATTGTCGATAGACCGATCTAAATCTGTAAATGTACTTGGTTTCATCGATGATATAGCCGCCTTCAGGGTCTTGACGAAGTTCTCTGCTAAGCCATTCGACTGAGGATGTCTGGGAGCCGTGAGCAAATGCCGGCATCCGAGACCTTTGACCCAAGTGACCAAATGGTCGGCGGTGAAATGTGTACCATTGTCCGTAACCAAAACGAGCGGAATGCCTTCACGGCTGAATAACTTCCGAAACACCGCTTTGGTGAAGTCAGCATTGGCACTGGTCGTCAGAAATACTTCAGGCCAACGTGAAAATGAATCGATCACAACAAGAGCATAGTATTTGCCGAGAAATGGTCCACAATAATCAGCATGTATTCGTTGCCATGGCTCACAGGACCCTGGCCATGGAGACCATTTAGAAGGCCTTGAGGGCAACTTGTGCAAGCAGCCATCACACCGGGCAGCCGTTCGCCGGATATCGGCTTCAAGTTCCGGCCACCAACATGAATTTCTTGCCAATGACTTCATTTTATCAACACCAAGATGACCGGAGTGCAGATCGTCAAGAACAGGTTTGCGACTACCACAGACTGCATGGGGTTTGCCATTAAGTTTTTTTTGTCGTGACAAAGTTTACAGGTGACGGCGCCATTGCAACAAGCTCTGCAATTCACATCGCCCGCTTAACCTGCTACAGCGCTAATCTAGGCACGCAAGCAGGATTTATCCACTGATCGTAGGGGTATTTCGGAACTAGGTGCGATCAACGAATTAGTCGAATGCATAATTACACTCCAGGATTTCAAGATGGAAAAAAGGTTGCCTGTTCTTAAACCCTTTCTTCTAGACCTCTGTCTCCGCTGACAACTCAATGCACTTTTGGGGTAAAAGTAGTTCTTGATAGAAACAAACGCTGCTTTTAAAGGTTATTGGTTGTTTTAAACAATAATCTGAGTAGGTTTCAATGTGTGAAATTGTAAATTAAAATTGCAAATAAGTTATCGCTGTAAAAGCTGGTCACATTAGTAACCAGCGGCGTATCGATCTAATTGGTAAGTCTACAACAGCTTGTCTTCATGCATTATATAACCCAACGTCACATAAACACCCAAATGAGAAATTCAAAGAATTCAATTTAACAAAAACATTTATTCAAAACCACACATTGGCTAACGGTTCCAGGAATTTTCAAAGTTTTCAATTCTGCATTTCGAAAAAAAGTTACTTTCTCGTATTTTCTGCCAGAATATGATATGTTGCGTACAAACCGTCGGTATAAAGGGATCGTCTCCACGATAGGCGACGTCAAGACAATCGACGATTGACCTGTTTGCCACCGGTGGTTCGTCCGATGGCTGTTCAATTCTGGCGAATCTTTGATTTCCCAGTAGTTGCGTTGACAACTTTACGTATACGCGCCACAGATTGTAGTTTTTCTTGCTCACGCGTTTCCGCTAAAATGCGAAAAATGAAGGCAAATAAACTGCTTACACCATATTTGAAGCATTGTTCGAATTCGGCCATCTCAACCGAACAGGTAGACGCCCGCGATGCATAGATGCAGTTATCGACTTTGATGGTCCTGTATGCAACGTTTAGATCCATGGACGAGGTGGGTAAGTGGATTATCTCGCTTAACGACGCGTGAATGATCGATTTTATGATTTCTTCTGCCGTGTCCTGCTGGTATGGCATCGGGCAGAGATTTCTGTCATCCAAACCATTTCTTGTTTGAGTCTGTATAGAGTTAGAGGTTACTTCTTGACTTGCTCTGCAACAATGCGTTATGCCAATTTCGATTAATTCAATCAGCAGTAGCAGAAGCATCGATGATCCAGCAAAGTCCATGTGTCGGATCGGAGACCATAACTAACCATTTCTCACAGAGTTATATATACCTTTGGCTGCTTGTGTGTTGACCTGACGATCGTTCTGATTGGTATTCAGTTGACACATAGCTACAATTGCACCAATCATAATTAGATAGAACAGTGCGAGACTGTTGCAAGCTCTGCAATTCACTCGTCTGCGATCAACGTGAGACGTCTCTAAAAAATCAATATTCCGCCGTTTTCTCAAGTCAACCTTTCGCTGCAATAAACAGCAGTGACCTCTACAAAAAATAGGTATGCACTGACAATTGAACTTTCCACAAAGTTAGAACAATTTGCGAGTTCTTCAAAAGCCAAACTGTTGCTGGATTAGTCCAATCCGTCGGAAATTATTTTAAAAATCTAAAAAACAATAATCTGGCAAATTATTTTCTTATTTAGGCAACCACATTCTCTGCGTAAACCACTGCCTCACAACCTCGCACTCAAATAAAACCCGGGTCTGGTGAACGGGATATGTTTCTTTTGAAATAATCATCAAGAAGCGTGGGCTTTGAGTCTTTCATTGAACAGGGCGTTGAAAAAAGGGCCGAAACGCGAATCGGTCAGAAAAATCTGTAGATATCTAGTGTACCTTTGATTAAAACTGTACAATACATTGATGATTCAGTTCCTTTATAATAATAATAATAATAATTTTTACGCTTTATTAAGGTCACAAAGACCAGAACTTTCAGCATTTAATGTTTAAAAGGAATAGAGGAAATAACAACGAGGTAATGGAAAACTGCGGAAAAATGCAGTGGTGGATGCTGATATTCAGAGTTACTGATAGGCTGCTTTCTTGGGATCGTCCTGAAAAGTTTGAGTTCGGCGAGCAGTTGTTGGGGTCACTTTAAAAAACCACGCTTACGGCTAAGATGAGACCGGCTACCCAGACAGACTGCTGTTTTGTAGTTGAAATAGCTATGCAGACCAGATATGTAATGAAAGCGGCTAGGGCTATCACAACCACAAATAAAGAACTTTAGGAAGCTCATTTCATAGGCTGGTCCCACTTTGTTTGAGCCCATGATCACCACAACGATGATCCAAATCAGCGTAATTCCTCACGATTGCCTGCGTTCTATTGTTGGGTCTGTTAGGCTCGCGCGATTTAACTGCGGAAATCAATAAAAAATAGGAAATAAACGATTGATTTGAAAAGTTCAATACCATGAAAGCCGAATGTGAACCGGAAAACGTGCACGCATATTGCAAATAAGGCATTTTTCTATGGATGCGTGATTAATTTTAGCTTACATATTCCCTAAACACAAGGCACACCACACGCTTGAATGATCAAGGTGACCTCACCTCACCTCAGCCAGCAAGACATCCATCTACGCCCGTCTCTGCTCACTAGAGCTTGAACACTGCGGAGCTGAGCAATCCTATGGCGTGGAGTCGTCATTTATTCACAGCAAGGCGAAACAGGAAAGCGCGTATTTGTGGTAATAATTGTGACCAACCATGAAACGTGGCAGAAACGGTTTGGTTCCTATTTCCTAATTCCCTTAAAGAAACGACAACCTCAAACTCTGTGTCGGAGTGATTCATTCCTCACTGGCCTTAGTGCCCGAAACCTCTGTATAAATGCCAAACCACGACTGTTTATAAGGGAGGCTGTTCGGGAGAGTCTGTTCATGCCAATTCTCTAGAACTCCCCGGACTCTTCTCCGCCTGTCTTCCGGTTGGTGGAGCCACAGGAGTAATAATGATGATGCTGTGCCGGCAGACTGGCCCACATTCGTACTTGGGTTTTTTTCATTTAAGCCTTCGCAAAAAGCATGTTCCGGAAAAACCACAATTTGCTGGTGTTTCGGGATGTTTTGGCCATTCTCGAGAAGAAGCAATGCATTAAACAAAAACGCGGTTTTAAGTATTTTTATTTGGTGCAGTTGCAGCTAAATTGCATCAACGCTTTGTTAGGTCCGTGACAGTTTGAAATACTTATGTGCACTCATATAAATAATGCCATAATAAGAATATCACCCCCCTCAAGTGAAATCTCCATGTTTCCGTGATACCTTTAATTTCAAACCTCGTTTATTTTAATATTACGGGACTGTGGTAACTGTAACCTACCATCAAATTGCTCTAATGCAGTGGTTCTCAACCTTTTTTCACTTGCGACACACTTGGGATATCTGAAAAGTTTTGCGACACACCTTAAGTAATACAAAGATTATTTGCAACTTTATTTTCAACGCTTACATTTTTAATGCGATGGTTGGGCTTGCTTTCGAGAGCAAATAAGGTTGAAACGTGGCTTTAATGCTGACAATCAAACACGCATTTCGTCGTTAAGTCAAAGGAATCGCGCTCTCTATTTTGACTTGAATATTTTTCAAGAATCGCGCGACACACCTGCGAATCTCTCGCACACAGGTTGAAAATCACTGCTCAAATGTAAACGATCTAATTGTCATTATCTTAACCCATTACACAGAACAGAAGTTGTATAAGATACGAGTCGTGATAGACAAGCAATACAACATAGAGCCAACCGAAATACACATCTATTAATTCATGGGGACAGAATGCAGCAATGCATAAGATTAAAAAGTAGGCTTCTTTAGTAGGCCTCAAGGTCATGGCATGGGTGTGGGTGAAAGGTAACCAATTAGGTGCCAATATAATGGGTTCCAAGACGTTGTGCCTTGTGTGCAATCTTGACAACGCGGCGAGAATGCGATTCGGGTTGCCTAATCAGCCTCTCGGAGACGGATTTTTTTGATTCTTGCCTCAATCTAGAAAAGTAAACTGTTTACTCTGTGTAATGCGGATATTTGTGCAAAATAAGACGAGCCTTAACCTTAGCCTGACCAGACAGCGTCCATTGTATCTTACACTCTCGTTTGCTCGTTAGCTGCTGGAGTCGGTTTGACCGTCGCCTTCGCTCTGGTGTTCAGCAAGCGCGAAATCCGTAAATCCTCCAATGCAGTGTACGTCGAACAGGGTAGTAACCAGTCATTCGTGTCCTTACAACGAGTCTTGCTGGACAATAATCATGGTAAGCGCTTTATTGAGGCGACAAGAAACAAAACTTTCAGCCTGTAGTAGCTTATCATGAAGACACGAACTGATTAGGGTATCGTATGTGCATGTGACACTTCAATTGAGCATATTTTGCCGTGTCCAGTGCAATAGAGCGATTCCTTGGGAGGACTTACATTCACGTTTTGTAGGTTAGAAGTCACGCAATAACTTTTATAAGTGGTTCGTAATCTCTGTAATCTCTTACGGACTGCGCCAGCCGGAAAATGAATTGCAATCATTTCTTAATTGTATCGGCGTTTTTTGAAAACAAAAACTCATACTTGGTAACAATTAGTACAATCTACAAACCCAATGATATCTCAGCCGATATTGTTTTTGTAGCCTTAGCAACGAAGGACGTGTTGACGAAATTGTCGCCAGCCAGTTGAACTAGGAATGCAGATGACATTGCTGGCAGCCTTTTAAACACCATGGCGAAGGATTGATGAAGCGCTTGCGATTTCCGTCATTCTGTTATTGAAACAGCTCCTCGTCGTGTGTGCAATTGACTAAATGTAGGCAACTTGTGTGGACGATGCTCAAACAGACCAGAACGGATGACAGCCGGCCTTCTTCTTTGTCGCGGATTTCTCCTGCAAGAAGATGAACCAGCAGCTTCATGAATGTCGCAAGCCGTGGCCGGCGACAAGAGGCGAGATCGACGCAGATTGCCGTTCAGTTCGGACTCAAACTTTGTTTTCCGTGGATTGACTGCAAGTCAATGCGTTCCTTGTCGGTGTTGATCGTACCTGCACACCGTTTTAGCTGCCCACAGTCGCTTCGGCAGCACCAACCCTGGCAAGGTGACGACGAGCGGCACAGATTTGAAAGGTCCATGTCTGGCCTGCGTAGAACATCTCCGAACAACTACAGTCAATTGCGTTTTGACGGTGTTTGTACATTGTATTCGATTTCATATATCTATTTTGATGTTATTTTCGACCGCTGATAGTTTTTTTACACTACTTCTTTTTTTTTGGGGGGGGGGACCCTTCCTTATTCAAAAGAATACCTTTATTGTCCCATTGAGCCGAAATGACTGTAGGGTTCTGCCAGTGGAAGCCTCCCGCTTTAAGGAAACGTCGACTTCTCCCCTACACAAGAGAACGTGTGGAGAAGTCGGTGAAACGCTACCCTTCCCCTAATTATGTCGCGATTGAGATAAAGCCACCATTTATCGCGATATCAGTCATTCTGTTGAACTTACCGACATAACAACAAGTCGCGTGCATCTACAGCTGGTCAAAACTCCCGTTATGATCAATTTTGCCAACTGATATTTTCTGTCGTTAATAGAAACGCTGCTATCTGCCACTCCATTTGGGGATTAAAATGTAACATTTTCCCACTTAAACAAATAAACCCAGTAATCCTGTATTTCGATAGGGTAAACATGACGCTTATAGGGCGTATACCACTTATACCACTGATAGATACACGTGTGGACATTATGGTGATTGACTACCAGTAACGACCCTGAGATGTCTGTTGTCATGCACGGTTGCCAAAATCAAGTGAATTTGAGAATGAAGAACAGTTTTTCTTTGGGAATCCGGGCTTTTCCGCAACAGAATCCAAAAGGAGGCTTGAGTGAAAATAGTGCGGGTCCTTATGTGTCGAAAGAAGAGAGGATACCGTAGGAGTCTTGTCGACCGGAGGAGGAGGATGAGATATGGAAAATGTTTATGCCATCGGAAAACATGCTGTGTTGAGGGGGGCAGTACGAATATGGATATTTTGCCCACGTTAAGCGCGTGTTACGTAACTTATTCTGTAGGATTCTGTGATGGATTCCTCGGATTGGTCTATTCTACGGATTTGGGTTGCGTGTGTATCGTTTTATTGACACGCAACACTTTTTTGACGTACGAACAAGTATCAACAGACATTCAAACCCTTTTATTTACATTTAGAATACAATAAAAACATCTTGGTCGAAACCGGCCACGACAGACCATGGATGCACTGAAATTGGCGTGAACCGTTATTAACTCTGCGATCGAATAAATACATTGGCTTTTGGGGTGATAAACTTATTCGAAACTGGCGGCAAGCTATGCGAAAAAAAATCTTAATTTATTGGTTCCATACAATTTTTCGGGGGTAGATTTATATCTGGCTGACGCAGAAGTGGAAATTTTTTTCGAATTTCGTTTACACACGAAACTTAAACACGCGTGTGTGATGATGTATGAGGTACATTGAGATAGTCCAATTGGACGCGCGCAGCTATGCCCAACCTTCTACGTTCCCCGAACGTGTATACTCTTTGCGGGTTGGTTGAAGGTGCCTTTTGACGCGCATAACGACTGCGTGACGGCAATCAGCTACATCATTCGGCTAGGTTATCGGCGTGAATGGTCTCGACAACCACGGGGTTCATCTCTTCGACTGTCTTGCCGAGGGTTTTCTCACTGCTCGAGCTGTTCAAATAAAAAAACAAACGACGACGAATTTACGTTTAGAGAAGTCGGTGAAACGCTACCCTTTCCCTAATTATGTCGCGATCGAGATTGAGCCATCCATTAATCACAATATCAGTCATTCTGTTGAACTTACCGACATGACAATAAGTCGCGTGCATCTACAACTGGTCATTGCTCCTGTTACAATCAATTTGGCCAACTGAGAATTTCTGTCTTTAATAGAGACGCGGCTATCTGCCACTCTATTTGGGGATTCAAATTTAAAGCGTATTTTCCACTAAGCTCAGGCTCGTAATCTAAAACTCGGCCGAGATGAAGCCACATTTACTTCGTAACAAGTACATTTTCACCAACAATACAATTTTGTTTATGTTATTCTCGCTGCTGTTGATTGTCCTCTCGAGTTCATCGCTGGGTATTTAAGGCAGGAGGGTTTTCGTGGGCAGTAAACCGACGATGCATTTCTACACGAAAACCGCCGCTCTCGTTCTTGTCATCGCGTTGGCCACCGTGAATGCGATTGGTGGTCTCGTGGAATTCACGAAAGAAGAACTCCATGGCGCCGAGATCCTCGGAAAGGTGAAGGCCGCCGTCGATAAACTGGACGCCGCTGAACCCTGTCTCGATTACGAGTTCGTGGAGCTTCTCTCGGGATCGAAACAGGTCGTCGCTGGATTCCGCTTCCTCTTCATGGTTCTGCTGGATGTCAGAAAGGAGGACCCGAAATGCTCGGAGAAGCACGAAGAGAAGTCGTTGGCTGACGAAAGACTCCACGAACTTATAATCTACGAGCCACCGACCGGACAACCCGAGTTAAAGCTTCGCAAGATGATCGCTCTGCCCTAGAACTTTGGGTTTCCTTGAAATCAGTCGTGATTCAAATATGATTGTTAGATTAATAGATTTATTTTTAAATTGTTAAGAAGGTCTTCTTTCTTGTTGGTTTTTGTGGGAGTTGTGTAGGATTTTGCTTGGAATGAGTGGGCGTAAATAATTCTTTGAGAATGAACTGAAAAGCAAAATGGCTTAATTCGACTTGTTTAAGTTCTGGCGAAAGAGAATCGGTCCAAGCAAATTGTTTGAAGAATGGGCATTTGATTATCAACACCGCCTACCGATTTCATTCCCATGTTGTACAACCGTGAATTGTTCCTTTCCAAGAGAAATCAAATTGGATCAAATGATTATTCCACGAAACATTCATCCATCGGCGTGTTGTGTTTTATACAGTTTCTATTGTAAAGTAGTTCCTTGATGGTTTTGTGGAAGTTGAAGAAGTTCTAGAAATATCAGTATTTCTGGAAGACGTATAAGTAATTTTCAGTAGAATTGTTAGTATAAGACGTTGTTGAAGTCGTCCAAGAATAATAAACAGGAATAAAAGTAGTATAAGTAGTATCAGTAGTGGTGGAAGTCGTCGAAGGAGTTAATTTTGTAGAATTTGTAGTACAAGCAGTTATGGAAGAAGTCCTTGAAGTATAAGTAGTGGTAGAAGTCGTCTTTGTTGCATTAGAATTGGAGGGAGTAGTATTAGAGCTCTTTTCTTAATGACTGCACCACTGCAAAATGTAGCGATTGCTTGCCTTCTATATAACTATAACAAGGAACGAATAGACATTTGGCCCGAAAACGGAGGAATGGGGATAAATAAGCCTCAATATTCTCAGCCGTGGTTAGAACGGCCTCAAAGATTGATATTTGTCGAGGTTTAAATTCCCGGTGTTTTCTTCACACGATTCACCCAGACCGGTTCGATCGGTAAACCTCAAAAAAGGCAACACGTAGTCCGATTAACCAATGGATTGCAAACCACAACAAAGATAACAGAAAAGTGAAGAAATGAATTTTTCAATTATCGTTCACTGCTTCTAACACCATCAGAAAGGCGACTGTCAGTTTGATTGGCATTAAGAAATATAAATGCAGCAATAACATCGAAAATGTGTTTTACACAAAAGGAATCCATGCAATTACACATCGGTTAAAGCGTGTGTGAGAACTGTCAAATAAAATGATTAAAAGAACGCAATAGACGTGAAATAATGTCATTGCGTCGTTTGGATTGTACCGAGTCGCGATCCACCCAATCAAACCATACTGCTGTGTAAAACCTGGCCAATATGCGTCGCTATTGCTATGAGATTGCCATTTTTCAATCACAAAAGCTGACTTGCGGGACAAGCTCTCCAAAGATTTTCAGAGCCCATAGACCTCTGACACCCCATGAACCCGTGAACCCGAACTGTACAAGGTCAGCATGCCGGCCATCATTGACCCTCTCCACGCCCTGTTCAGCTCAATCTGGGGAAGCGAATCATTTCTAAGCGATTGCAGACTGCTCTCACTGTCTAAGACAGTGTGCTCCAATTATAGAGGCATCCGTTATTCTTTGCACTCCGTTCTGTCTATCTTCTGTCTTTCCAATGGTTTTCGCTTCCGGAAGGTTGGTCAACTGAAAACGGGGTACCCTCGAAACCGTCTGGGATAATAATTGCAGTGCAATGTTGACAAAAGAGTGTACTCAATGAGCGGTAAAATGGACGCAGTAAATTACAAGAGGATTATATCCAAAAATATCCAGTCTCCTTTTTCTCAACAGCATGCGCTCACTTTTCCAACCTCAAACAACACAAAAGCATGGATGGAAGGCGATTTATTCACCAACAGACTACAGCGATATGTAATCATACTAGGTCTTCTTAACTAAGAGTACGATGTATGTAAAATGGAAGATGGGATTTCCAATTTTCTAGTAGATCCTATACGGTATTGGAGCGGTCACGTCTGCAAATCTGAGCACCCCGTCGGGTTGTAATGCATTTCCTGTCTGAAAAGATAAATGGCGAAACATTTAATGAATAAAAATACAACCGCGATTACTAAATGTATCTTAAAAAGCTGGCGTATTTTTAAAGAACATCACAGGCGACCTTACCATCATCGCAGTCGGCGTCAGAAGTGCATTTTGTCTTGAAAAGAAAACAGAATACAATTTTAATTCGCGAGTTATGTTTTCACCAGCATAAGTACAGCCGCAGGTTTTGTAATTTGTTTTTTGATCCAACACGATTTGTTTACAATAGGCTCTGCGACCCTGTTAAAAAAGGCGGAAAAATACGAAAAACGTACGAATGAGCGCCACTGGCGGTGTCTACGACTCTCGCCGTCTTCATGGCCGTTGTCAAGGAGGTCGCGCTTTGGGCGTTCACGCAAGCAAATCTGAGCACCGCGTCTAGTTGTGACACATTTCTTGCCTGTTTTAAGACGAAAAATATATGGTAAACAATATCGTATTCTTATTTTTCATGGTTGACGAATGGCACGTCCGTTGATTTGTATATAGCTAAAAAAATGGCCTTACCCTCATCGCAGTCGGAGTCAAGAGCGCATTTTTTCTTAAAAAAGATGAAGCAATACATGTTAATTCGGATATTGTATAATAATCTCGTAAACAGGAGCACATGGAAGTTTCCCTGATTCAGAACAATCGCTAATTGTATTTTGATGGCTGTAGTATTATTTTTCTCGCAAAACGGAAAAGACTACCATTTTCATGACAAATTGTTGCTTTTCAAAGTGTATCAGTAGCCCTCACCGAATGCAGAATAAAATTAAAAATCGATTAACGGTACCAGTGAGCGCAGCTGCCGATGTTTGCGACCCTCGGCGTCTTCGGGATCGTTGTCGTGATGTTTCCTGTGCTTCCACTTGCGACCGCTTTCGGGCACCCTGAACATATTGGAAAACGTATTTACTTGCGACATTTCAGAAGCGTTGACAACTGATTGAAGGTTTCGTAAAATTGAACGGTTTTTACGGAAAGAAGTAGCTAATGCATTGGGGAGTTAACACGTTGCATTGACCTTGGGAATGTTACTTGAATGCTGGAGAGCATGGAATATGTGTTGAGAGAAATGTATGAAGTTGGAATTCTTTCGAAGAAACATTAACTCAATTGTTTCAAATGCTTTTACAATAAATAAACCGAAACGACTTACGGAGCTTCTTCAGACGTGTTTTCTCTTGAGAGAGAGAAAGAAATGGTTTAACTTTAACATGTTTTACAGCCAATCGAGGCATTTAATCTTTCTCCATCTTATGGCAACTGCACTCACAAATTGGTTTCTTCTGCCTCCGAGACTTGGACACAGGCGAGCAGGACCACGACAGCCAATAGGAACAGAAGGCACGAGCGCATCGTTTTTTCTAAAATCAGAAAAAAATAAAATTGGGAACATCGCGAACAACCACGCATAATTTTAAAAAAATGAGACCCATCTACGAGTTTGATTTTTGCATGTTTCGTGGGCAAACGCTATTCGATGACTCTTAGGGCAGACAAAGTAACAATAGACGAACCCTCGTAGATGATAACAAGACCAGGATGGAGAGGTCAACTCGTTGTGGATGCCTTTTATACGATTGTCACGACAAATGAACAACCAATTAAATGTCACCTCGTGGACAGCGAAAGCGCCTTCCGGTGTGCAGTTGACGTGCGTCGTCCAGCCTGTTTTCGCGCTGCCGTTGCGCATCTTCGGACGAGCGGCGTAAACGAAGACTATTTTCGGAAGGCGGACGTCCGACACGGCTGGACAACGACAGACTCCTCTTAATCGATCAACCCTCAATCGTGTTACTTAGATAATTATAAATACATTCTGCTGACGGCTGTATCCAACAGACTTACATTTCAGTAAGGGGTTTTTGCCAAAATAAGATAATCAGACACAAACGTGAGGGCTTATCGGAACTGGATTGGTTTTTCCGAACTCCTTATCGAAATTCGTGAGCATATTCTCACCAACGCAAACATCTTTGGCAGTGGATCTATCTCGGATGGTCACCATCAGCACGTGTTTTCACTACTTTCCAGCCATCGCAATTAAAATGAAATCCCAATCGAGACCCAACAGTAGTCACAACCTTCGAGCGTGTTTGCGCATGTTTGCGACAAGTCTGCTTGTTTATATCTCTGTGTTGATTTCAATTGATGCACTGAGGATAGCGAATTTGCTGGGAACTGCCTTTTTTTGTGACACACCTTGGTAAACAATGGAAAACGCGGGGGCGATCAGTACAAAGCTGTGGCGGTTGTAGCCGTCTTATGACACCACGTAGCTTAATCGCGTTGGGACAGTGATGCCGATCGACAAAAGCTTCTATTTGTGCTGCTGCCATTGGCTGCTGGGGTTTGCCTTGACTAAATTTACTGGTGGCGGCACCATTGCCTAACGAGGAGGCCTTTGCCGTAGAAGCGGAACCCACATCCCGGTACTGCAAGACAATCGCAAGGCCATCGCGGTCCAGCTTCACGAAGGCACCAAACCGCCACAATCTCCACAATTGTATCGTTATTATTGTTTTCATAGCGCCAAACGTCAGAAACTCTCCATCGTCGTTATGGAGACGAGCGATCGATCGCCGTAATTGGTATTTGAAAGTTGAGTTTTGTCGTACTGTTATTACAGCTTCACCAACTGTAAAACAGGAATAAGACGAAGGAGAAGTATATGTATGGAGGTGATTATTCAAGTGAACACACTCTATAGCAATAGATTGAAGATTGTATTTAAAAAAAGGGCCGAAACGCGAATCAGTCGGATAAATCGGTAGATATCTAGTGTACCTTTGATTAAAACTGTACAGTACACGAATGGTTACAATGAGTAAAAGTGGGGACTAATCGCAAGTCCAACACGAAAATATCTCGCATCCGGGTTCACTGTTTCATTGGTAAATAAAAGGAAATCCATCGTCAGATTTTCGCCTAAACCGCTGATGTGGATTCCACCGTCTTCGTCAATCCTGTTAATTATGTCCAGTCTTGTCACAGGTGCGCTTACACAATTCACGTACCTTTCGGTAACCGTCCTTTATAAGTAAAGCTGAGCTCGCTTAACCTGCTACAACATCGATTATCCAGCAAGATCGGAGATCAAAATTAGCCATTTCTCACAGCCTTATCTATAATTTTGGCTGCTTGTGTGTTGACCTGACGATCGTTCTGATTGGCATTCCGTTTACACTAGCTACAATTGCCCCAATCATAATTTGAGGGAACAAGACTAGTCTGCTGTTAGCTTTAATCTGGGTACGCAAACAAGATTTATCCACTGATCAGAGGGGTGTTTCGGAACTAGGTGCGATCAACAAATTAGTCGAATGGCTAGAATGCATTATTGAGCCAAAACTCATATCATCACCCAAATCAGAAATTCAAAGCATTTAATTGAACAAAAGCATTTATAAAAAACCACACATTCGCTAGCGGTTCCAAGAAGATTCAAAGTTTTCAATTCTGCATTTCGAAAAGTGAATTTCTCTTTTTTTCTGCCAGAATATGATCTGTTGCGTACAAACCGTCGGTATAAAGGGATCGTCTCCACGAAAGGTGACGTCAAGACAATCGACGAGTGACCTGTTTGCCACCGGTGGTTCGTCCGATGACTGTTCGATTCTGGCATATCTTTGATTTCCAGTAGTTGCATTGACAACTTAAAGTTTCCGCCAAACAGAGAGTAGTTTCGTGTTCTGATGCGTCGTCGCTAAAATGCTATAAATTAAGGCAAATAAAGTGCTTACACCATATTTGAAGCATTGTTCAGAGTCCGCCATCTCAACCGAACAGGAAAATCCCTGAGATGCATAGATGCAGCAATCGACTTCGATGGCGCTGTATGCAACGTTTAAATCCATATTCAAGGAGGTTAAGTGGATTGGCTCGCTTAACGACGCGTGAATGAGCGATTTGATTATTTCCTCTGCCGTGTCGTGTCGGTATGGCATTGGGCAGAGATTTCTGTCATCCAAACCATTTCTTGTTTGAGTCTCTATACAGTTCGAGGGTACTTGTTGACTTGTTAGGCAACAATGCGTTATGCCAATTTCGCTTAATTCAATCAGCAGTAGCAGAAGCATCGATGATCTAGCAAAATTCATGTGTCGAATTGGAGGCCAAAACTAACCATTTCTCACAGCGTTATCTATACCCTTGGCTGCTTGTGTGTTGACCTAACGACCATTTTAGTTGGTATTCCGTTGGCACATCGCTACAATCGCCCCTATCATAATTTGATAGAATACAGCGAGTCTGTTGTAAGCTCTGCAATTCACATCGCTCGCTTAACCTGCTACAGCGCTAATCAAGGCACGCAAACAGGATCTATCCACTGATTTATCGGAGGGGTATTTCGGAACAAGGTGCGATCAACAAATTAGTCGAATGCATAATTACACTCCATGATTGTTAGATCTCATATTTAACAAGAATTTTAAAGACGAAGTTAAATATTCCAAATGATTAATTAATGGAAAACGTGTTAGAAAGCGAAAAATCGTCGGTTTCCATCGCAGCATCTTTGGGATCGCTATCTATCGACAATGACGCGAAAATTATGATATTAGACAAGCTGAAAGCGCGTACAATACCTGAGCGTTTTTCAATGACACCTATCTTTTGCGTCTACAACAACGAATACTTATATGACGAATGTGCGAACCCGAGAGATGCCCGATCTTCCCATGTCCAGATGCTACTCTAAATGAAACCAAACGCGTACAAACGACCACACGTTTTATCCGTGATGTCAGCGAAATAATCTAGGATCTTATCGTTCGCCTGGAGAAGCAGGAAACTCGGTGTTACGTTTGCGATCAACTGGAGACTTCTCCTCAAGTCATACCTTTCGCTGCCATCAACAACAGTGAACTCTTACGAAGAGTTTAAAGGGGGGCCTTGTTTAAACGCAGCCCACGTTGTTTAGTTCGTGTGCGCTGGGCTCCGTCGATGATTTGACTCGACACACAAATTCTTCTACTTCTATATTACGGGTTTTTTCTGTGATCGGATTACTTCATTGAATATTCCTTGGATATGTAGGTCGTATGGATGCGTAATACCTTCAAATGAAGACGATAATAGATTGGTCGCATATGATATAGGTCGTGGGCACTGAAAGGCACAATTCACGACATCTTTTACCTCGCATGACACAAAGACGAAGTGACTATCGCAATTCCGAAATTCCCTGAGGTTATCCTATTTGCCTTATAGTAAATTTCGCCGGGTTGTTTTCCCAGGGTTGAAACGATCTGAAGTTTTGAACCTCCTTAGGATTTTTTAAATAATCTTGTTCCCTAGTTTATTACCCATTCGCTCAATTGGGGACATCTATCTTAAACGTCATTTCACTAATTATTACGAACTCCTCACCTATCATATGCTAACTGACCCCTGCAATCACCTTTATTCATGTCTTTATCCTTGTAAATCGAGTCGACCGATGCGACGGATTTACCACCCAATTCGAACCGGAACAGCGGCATTTCTTAATGTGCCCCGACCTCTGGTTTCACCCGAAAAGGTTTAGCAAATTCTGATAAACGTCTTTGTTGGGTTTTTTTCATTTCGCTATTCTGTCCATTCTACTCAATTTGAAATGAAAAAATATGGATTTGTAAGAGTCGGAAATGAAGCCTTATCATCCTTGCCCAATAATTGCGGTGTACTACAAGGCGTAGTGCTATCTCCCTTCCTTTTAAACTATAACACGTCTGGCCCCCCAACGACGTAACACTAATAAAATATTCGGATTACTTGACTTCATGCCATGCCTGCAGCACGAATGGTGATTCTCAACAGCTCGGGAAAGCAGTCACTGATGTACTCGAGTGGTCTGCGGAGAATGTTTTTCTTTTGTAGTGAAAGTGCATTTTATAAAAAAACGGTTGATGACTTATACTACCGATGGATAAACGTGTTGACATTATGGTGATTGACTACCAGTAACGACCTTGAGATGTCTGTTGACGAGCACGCTTGTCAAAATAAAGTAGATTTATGAATGAAAAACAGTTTCTCTTGGAGATCGTACAATTGTACGCGCCCAACAATGCCCAACCTTCTACGTGACAACTTGGGCTGCGTGCGTGCGGACGTACGTAATCACGTTTGTGCGTATTCTTGTGAGTGCCCCGAACTTGTATACTCTTTGCGGGTTGGTTGAAGGGGCCCTGTGATGCGCCAAAGACTGCGTGACGGGAATCGGCAGCATCATCCGAATTCAAGCAGCCTCCTCAGATGGCACTGCAGGGGAAGTCACGAAATGTTATTGATTTTACTCTCTAGCACGAGATTTGCAATAGCTCGTTTGCCATCTCTGCTCCATGGTTGTAGTGTACCACGTTGGATCATACCAGCACTCCGTAGAGCCCTCAAATAAAAGACGACGCAATGGAAACAAATTGTCGTCAACATGTTTAAAGAAAATGCCATCGAGGTGAAGTCAAACTAATAGCGCAATATTGAAAATGCTGTGAAGAACAGAGTAAACGAAAATTTGGGTAATAGAGTTCAGAAACGACTTGGAGGGAGACATTATTTCGACGGGCGTTGATAATATTGGAGAATTGGGGTTTCAATGAGGCACCACCAACAAGGAAACCGTGCACATCAGTCGAGATCCTCGAAAAGGTGAAGGCCGCCGTCGATAAACTGGACGCCGCTGAACCCTGTCTCGATTACGAGTTCGTGGCGCTTCTCTCGGAATCGAAACAGGTCGTCGCTGGATTCCGCTACATCTTCATGGTTCTGCTGGATGTCAAGAAGGAGGACCCGAAATGCTCAGAGAAGCACGAAGAGAAGTCGTGGGCTGACAAAAGACTCCACGAAATAATAATCTACGAGCCATGTTGTACAAGCATTAATTGTCTGTTTCCAAGATACAGCAAATTTGATCAAATGATTATTCCACGAAAGATTCATTCATCTGCATGTTGTGTTTTATACAGCTTGTATTGTAACGTAGTTCCTTAATGGTTTTGTGGAAGTTGAAGAAGTATTAGAAATATCAGTTGTTGTGGACAAAGTATAAGTCGTTTTCAGTAGTATAAGATGTTGTTGAAGTCGTCGTAGAATTATAAACAGTAGTATAAGCAGTATCAGTTGTTGCGGAAGTCGTCTTAGTCGTTGAAATAGTTATTTTTGTAGAATTTGCAGACTGCTCAAACTCCCTAAGACAGTGTGCTCAAATTTTAGAGGTATCAGTATAATCGACAGAGCTGCGAAAGTATTCTTTGCTAAGCCGCAACACCTCAACGAGAGACGCAAGAACCCGCCCCAGCCAAGTATGTGTGGACCATATCTCTCTTTTTGATTCTACTGAGTCGCTATCCGCCCAATCCAACCATACTGCTGTGTAAAACCTTGGCAATGCGCGGCATTTTTCAATAACTAGTGACTGCAACGAGTCCTGCAAGCTGACTTGCGCGACCAGCTCTCCAACAACAAAGTAAGGCGTCGATGTTCAGATGCGGACAGAGCCCATAGACCTCTTAAACCCATGAACTCGTGAACGGAAGACGACAGAAGATGAGTGGTATTATTCGACTAGTAATTAATTCAAAACAGACCACGACTCGGGGCCCACTGTCGATAATGTTGGGTGAGAGGCTAAGTAGAAAATCGGAAACTCCGCAAGTCTCCAGTGGAGATGGCATCCCACCCGAAGTGTACAAGACCAGCATGCCGGCCATCATTGACCCTCTCCACGCCCTGTTAAGCGCAGTCAGGGAAAATAAAGAACACCCAAGCGATTGCAGCACCCCAGACTGCTCCTACTCCAATTATAGAGGCATCAGTATTTTCTTTGCTCTCCGTTCGGTCTATCTTCTAAATCTCTGTCTGTCTTTCTTTCGCCGCTACCACCGCCATGCACTGGTTTTAGCTGCCGGAAAGGTGGTCAACTGAAAATGTGGTACAGTCGACACCGTCTCGGATAATTATTGTGCAATTTTGACAAAAGAGTGAACTCAATAAGCGGTAACATGGTCGCAGTAAATTACAAGAGGATTATGGCCAAAAATATCCAGTCTCCTTTTTCTCAACAGTTTGGACTAACAAATAGGTTTCTTCTGCCTCCGAGACTTGGAAACACTTGTTATACTGCTGAAAGTTTTGGCCCTCGAGACCTCAATAAAGCCACCACAATTATTATTTATTATTATTATTGACTTTGTCTGCAACGTTTAAATCCATGGAAGAGGTGGCTAAGTAGATTGGCCCGCTTAACGACGCGTAAATGAGCGATTTGATGATTTCCTCTGCCGTGTCTTGTCGGTATGGAATCTGGCAGAGATTTCTGTCATCCAAACCATTTCTTGTTTCAGTCTTTATACAGTAAGAGGTTACTTGTTTACGTGTTTGGCAACAATGCGTTATGCCAATTTCGATTAATTCAATCAGCAGTAGCAGAAGCATCGATAATCCAGCAAGGTCCATGTGTCAGATCGGAGACCAAAACTAGCCATTTCTCACAGCGTTATATCTACTCTTGGCTGCTTGTGTGTTTACCTAATTACCGTTCTGGTTAATATTCCGTTTACACATACCTGCAATTGCTCCAATCATTATTTGAGGCAACAAGGCGAGTCTGTTGTAAGCTTTGCAATTCACATCGCTCGCTTAACCTGCTACAGCGCCAAACTGGCCACGCAAACAGGATTTATCCACTGATCGGCGGGGTATTTCGGAACTAGGTGTGATCAACAAATTAGTCGATTGCATAATTACACTCCAGGATTGCAAGATGGAAAAACAGGTTGCCTGTTCTTAGCCCCTTTCTTCTAGACCTCTGTCCCCGCTGACAACTCAATGAACCCTTGGGGTCAAAGTAGTTCAGGATAGAAATAAACGCTGCTTTTGAAGCTTATTGGTTGTTTTAAACAATAATCGGAGTAGGTTTCAATGAGTGAAATTGTAAATTAAAATTGAAATAAGATCGTGCTCTAAGAGCTGATCACATTAGCAACCAGCGGTGTATCGATCATATTGGCGAGTCTACAAAAGCTTGTCTTCATGCATTATTGAACCCAACCTCCCATCATCACCCAAATCAGAAATTCAAAGCATTCAATTGAACAAAAATATTTATTCAAAACCACTCATTCGCTAGCGGTTCCAGGAATCTTCATAGTTTTCAATTCTGCATTTCGAAAAGTTACTTTCTCGTATTTTTTGCCAGAATAGGATCTTTTGCGTACAAAATGGCGGTAAATTGGGATCGTCTTCACGATAGGCGACGTGAAGACAATCGACGATTGACCTGTTTGGCACCAATGGTTGGTCCGATGGCTGCTCAATTCTGGCGAATCTTTGGTTTCCAAGTAGTTGCGTTGACAACTTAACGTATACGCGCCACAGATTGTCGTTTTTCTTGCTCACGCATTTCCGCTAAAATTCGAAAAATGAAGGCAAATAAAGGGCTTACGCCATATTTGAAGCATTGTTCGAATTCGGCCATCTCGACCAAACAGGTAAACGCCTGAGATACATAGATGCAGTTATCGACTTTGATAGCGCTGTATGCAACGTTAAGATCCATTTTCAAGGAAGTTAAGTGGATTGGCTCGGTTAACGACGCGTGAATGAGCGATTTAATGATTTCTTCGGCCGTGTCCTGTCGGTATGGCATTGGGCAGAGATTTCTGTCATCCAAACCATTTCTTGTTTGAGTCTCCATACAGTTAGAGGGTACTTCTTGACTTGCTCTGCAACAATGCGTTATGCCAATTTCGATTAATTCAATCAGTAGTAGCAGAAGCATCGATGGTCCAGCAAAGTCCGTGTGTCAGATAGGAGACCAAAACTAACCATTTCTCACAGCGTTATATATACCTTTGGCTGCTTGTGTGTTGACCTGACGATCGTTCTGATTGGTATTCCGTTGACACTTTGCTACAATTGCACCAATCATAATTAGATGGAACAGTGCGAGACTGTTGTAAGCTCTGCAATTCACACGTCTGCGATCAACTGGAGACGTCTCTAAATAATCAATATTCTGGCGTCTTCTCAAGTCATACCTTTCGCTCCAATAAACAGCAGCGAACTCTAAAAAAATTGGTATGAACTGACATCCTGTGCATTTGCAGCCCTGCGTAAACCACTGCCTCACAACCTCGCCCCCATAAAAAACCAACCAAACCCGGGTCTGTCAAAGGAACGCCGGTTTGGTGAACGGGATATGTTTCTTTTTAAATCATCATCAAGAAGCGCGAGCTTTGAGTCTTCCATTGAACAGGGCAATTGAAATGCCGCAACACGACAAGTGAACACACTCTATAGCAATGGATTGAAGATTTTATTTAAAAAAGGGCCGAAACGCGAATCGGTCGCATAAATCGGATGATATCAAGTGTACCTTTGATTAAAACTGTACAGTACACGAATGGTCACAATGAGTAAAAGTGGGAACGAATGATAAGATGAAAGACGCCTGTCTGCAATTGGGGAGTGTGTGTTGCCACCGTTATAGGCTAGAAGCATTCAACTTGCAAATTCTCGGAGAATTAAATGTTTCCCCTAAACCTATACATTCGTGCCATCTTTTATTGTATTATTATTTGTGTTTTATTCCACCAAAGGCTTAGTAGGCGTTGCCAGGTCTTCGCATCGATGTTTATGTGGGAGTTATGGGAGCCTTCGCAAAAACCATGTTCTTGAAAAACCACAATTTTCTGGTGTTTCGGGAGGTTTTTAGCGATTGGAGGGCGCGCTTTATGGAAAAGGCCTTTCAATGGCCGCCATTACGCGTTTGCCAAACTTTGTAGACTTCGAGGGTTTCATTTGACTTTCTTGCCAATTTACCTCGTTTTATTTCGTTTATTCTTGTTCAATTATTTTACACCTGCTGTGTACATCTGCAACATCTTGTAAATTTTTTGTCTGTGGTAACATTTAATGCTTAAAGTTCTGGTCCTCGTGACCTTTATAAAGCGAATACTATTATCATTATCATTTTTGCGGCATTCTCGCGTCTATTAATTCATGGGGACAGAATGCTGCAATGCATTAGATTAAAAAGTAGGCTTCTATCGTACGCCTCAAGGTCATGGCATTGGTATGGGTGAAAGGCAACCAATTAGGTGCCAATATAATGGGTGCCAAGACGTTGTGCCTTACAGGTGACCTCGCGTACGTGTTGACGAAAACGGTGATTGCGGATTGATGAAATGCTTTCATGCACAATGCAACACCAATGTAAATGGCAACTTCTATATCTTCTCTGAGAAAGGTCGGTCCACGCAATCTTGACAACGCGGCGAGAATGCAATTCTGGTGGCCTAATCAGCCTCGTCGGAGACGAATTTGTTGGATTCTTCCCTCAATCTAGAAAAGGAAACTGCTAACTCTGTGTTATGGGGGATATTTGTCCCAAATGAGAGGAGCCTTTACCCCTGCCTTACCAGACAGCGTCCATTGTATCTTACACTCTCGTTTGCTCGTTGGCTGCTGCAGTCGCCTTTGTTCTGGTTTTCAGCAAGCGCGAAATCCGTAGATCCTCCAATGCAGTGTACGTCGAACAGGGTAGTAACCAGTCATTCGTGTCCTTACAACGAGTCTTGCTGGACAATAATCATGGTGAGCGCTTTATTGAGGCGACGAGAAACAACACTTTCAGCCTGTAGTAGCTTATCATGAAGACACGAACTGATTTGGGTATCGTATGTGCATGTGACACTTCAATTGAGCATATTTTGCCGTGTCCAGTGCAATAGAGCGATTCCTTGGGAGGACTTACATTCACGTTTTGTAGGTTAGAAGTCACGCAATAACTTTTATAAGTGGTTCGTAATCTCTGTAATCTCTTACGGACTGCGCCAGCCGGAAAATGAATTGCAATCATTTCTTAATTGTATCGGCGTTTTTTGAAAACAAAAACTCATACTTGGTAACAATTAGTACAATCTACAAACCCAATGATATCTCAGCCGATATTGTTTTTGTAGCCTTAGCAACGAAGGACGTGTTGACGAAATTGTCGCCAGCCAGTTGAACTAGGAATGCAGATGACATTGCTGGCAGCCTTTTAAACACCATGGCGAAGGATTGATGAAGCGCTTGCGATTTCCGTCATTCTGTTATTGAAACAGCTCCTCGTCGTGTGTGCAATTGACTAAATGTAGGCAACTTGTGTGGACGATGCTCAAACAGACCAGAACGGATGACAGCCGGCCTTCTTCTTTGTCGCGGATTTCTCCTGCAAGAAGATGAACCAGCAGCTTCATGAATGTCGCAAGCCGTGGCCGGCGACAAGAGGCGAGATCGACGCAGATTGCCGTTCAGTTCGGACTCAAACTTTGTTTTCCGTGGATTGATTGCAAGTCAATGCGTTCCTTGTCGGTTTTGATCGTACCTGCACACCGTTTTAGCTGCCCACAGTCGCTTCGGCAGCACCAATCCTGGCAAGGTGACGACGAGCGGCACAGATTTGAATGGTCCGTGTCTGGCCGGCGTAGAACATCTCCGAACAACTACAGTCAATTGCGTTTTGACGGTGTTTGTACATTGTATTCGATTTCATATATCTATTTTGATGTTATTTTCGACCGCTGATAGTTTTTTTACACTACTTCTTTTTTTGGGGGGGACCCTTCCTTATTCAAAAGAATACCTTTATTGTCCCATTAAGCCGAAATTACTGTGAGGGTTCTGCCAGTGGAAGCCTCCCGCTTTAAAGGAAACGTCGACTTCTCCC